>JBCHJU010439888.1:0-25900 GCA_039654505.1 Plocamopherus imperialis
TTTCATCAGGGCTTGTTTGAAAGAGTTCCAATGAAATTCAGTTCGATTCTTTTTCCACTTTCGTTCAATCTTTCTTGTCTCCTTCTTTGCTTGTTTAACTTCATCTGTGTACCATGGTGAATAACGTCGATGGCGTATTTTTCTTGTTTTGATTGGAGCGTGGGTGTTTAGTATGCTCCTTACACAAGTGTTAAAGTCATCTGCGGAGATAGCTTTGAGTCCACTAAATTCGTTGATGACGTCACGTTTAAAAGCGCAGGTGTCAATGTTACGAAGGTTGTGTGACGTCACCTCTTTTAGACTTGTGTCATGTTTAATAATGTCGATGATGACTGACACAATTTTATGGTCTGTGAATGTGACATCGCTAAGGGTGATGTTGAAACGACCAATGTTTCCCTCGTTAACAATGACCCAGTCAAGTGTGTTTCCCTTTTCATGTGTTGGCACTGTTATTAGTTGTGTCATGGCGTGCCTGAACAAAATTTCTTGTATGATTTTGGTTCTGCTGGTGACTTTATTCCAGTGAATGTTGAAATCGCCAATAAGAATGGCATTTCCAGGACAAGCATTCATGTGGGTGATGATTTTTGACAACTCCTCCATGAGTCCTGTAGTAGGTACTTTATGCTTTTCACTGGCTAGTGGTCTATTGATATAATTATACACACACTACATGGAATGTTTCATCCCCCAAATCAACATCAAGCTCTGAGTATTCAAAAATCCAAAATTGAGTGGATTTTGAACGGAAATTTATTATATTGGTAAATTTGTTATTGAAAAATACAGTGATTCCGCCACCGTCCCGTCCATTGTCTCTTGGTGTGGATCTGGATGTGTAGCTAGTTGGTGCTTCAAACCCATGTCTCGGTCAAAAATAAAAAGTCTGGTTGTTGTTCAACAAGTATGTCATGTATGTGTTCTGTTTTATTAATAGAAGAATGTATGTTTGTGTAAAAGATTTTAAGAAACTGAGGCTGTTTTGGTCTCCGCTCACTGCTCACCAGTTCAACATTTATTAAATTTGAAGGGTTCACAAAAGTACGCCGGTCGACATTCAAGTCATGATTTTATTTGAAATATTATGTGTAGATTCAAATCTACAGGCATTGGAATCTGACTGTTTATGTTTGCAATGTAAATCAACAGCAAAAAGGTTTGATGGTGGTCGTAGGGGTTGGCAGGTTGGAGACGGGCGATGACCGGTGTGAACAGTAATCTTACATTGTTTCCGTACACCACTGCGACTTGGCCGTTTGTCAGACTTTTTGTTGACATTAGGTTTGGGCTGGTCGGTGTGTGAAAAGTAAAAATGCTTGGTACTACACATTGTGAATAAAATTCAACAAGTAGGACTGTAAAGAAAATGCCACTGTTGAAATCACAAAATTGATCATCAATTCTTTAAAAATGTTAATAATCTGGTAAAATATCTGTTTAAAATCGAAAAACTTAAAATAGGAATATCCGCCGAAGTTCCATGAAGAAACCAGTATAAAAATCAATCATAAGAATGTAGTAAATCCAGATAAAAATATGAAAAACCACAGAGCTCGTGGAAGCATGTCATGCCGGTAAGGGGAATTACACACAAAAACACTTACATTGATGAATCTGTAAGAAATTTCGGTTGAGATAAGTCTATAAAATATAATATATATATATATACAATATTATGTTAAAATTTCATTTTAGTTTAAATTGTTAGATTTGGAGATATTTCAAGTTAAGTCAATGTCTGTAAAAAAAAAGAAAGGGCCGACAGTCTGTGGTTGGACAATGATCACACCATCAAAGGGGTTGCTGTATGTCATAAAAATAGGGAGTTACATTCCCCTGTCGCATTGTCCTGTCAAACAAACAAAACATTGGAACTCTGGCAGACGACCAAGCAAAACGAATCAGAGAATCATTGTCTCAGTGTGTTGACCAATCAAAGGGATGGCCGTATATTATTACGTAGGCTTGATCCAACAAACAACATGCCAAGTGTGAGACGGATGAGTTGAGTGGGTGTTAAACACTGGGATGAGATATGATTGGCCAACAACCACATCATGACGCAGGCCCAGGCAGTGCATTGTTTGCCTGAGAGCTGTCATGCCCTGTAGCAGTTTTTGACACCTTGACCCTGTATTCACACCTGGACTAATACCCATCAATAAACACTTACCAGACCCCCCATTCCTTATGCTCAGCACCTTGGAGCACAATAGCCTATTCATGAGTACCGGTACACAAAGTTGGTTTCTTCATGGCCCTTGATTACATTTGAATGTTGTTGGTCAAACCACTTTTCCTGAATCTAAACATCCAATTAGCCGAAATTTTGGTTTTGGACCGTCCAATTAGAGGGGTGATTTTGATAAAAAAAATGTCCCTAAGGTTGTACAGTTGGTCACAATGACACAGCGGTTGTGCTTTGGATTCACAACCTTGAAGTTTGATGGTTCGAATCCTGTCAGGGACATTGTAATTTAACCTTGGACAAGATTATTTACACTTTAGTTTAAGTTACAATTAGAATTGACTCTGTTTGTGGCGCTGCTCTGCGTCTGACACTCAGTTTTTGTTAAAAAATCAAAAGACAAATTTCTCCTCAGGGATGAAAAAGTGAAATTTGATGTACAGGGTATTTGTTTATTATGATGCAATAAAGAATTATGATTACTCAAGAACTATTCAACTTAGAAGGTTCTAGTCCCTTGCATAATGTATGCAAATTATTAACATTTTATGGGATATAATTTGTCAGTGTGTACATTTAGTAGGTTTTGTGTTATGACGTCATCAGTGAAAGTGGGTAAATGGAGGATGCATTTTCTTTATTGAATGCATAACTTGAATGCACTAAACTATCCATAACAAAAAGTAGCCGATGGCATCATAAAGGTTAAGGTAGCTCTACACATGCATGATTACAAATCACCCACTATTATGAAAAGAATATGAAATTAATAATACGATGAAGGAAAGAGACCTCCAAGCAGAGCAATCGTTTGTTAAATCATTGTCAAATCATTTGGTCATGGCTGCAAACATGAATGGAGCTATGGCGAATGTAAGAAAGTCTGATTTCAAGAGTGCAAGCGATGGTGTAGAATGACGCCGCACATGAGGAATTTGAATCTTAATTGGTCAAGTTAAAGTATTCATTATTAACCTATTTGTTTAATTTTCTTAAAATTGTAGGTCCTACTGTTTAAGAAACTGAAGGTATCTGTGAGAAAAAGGGTGCGCTAAATAGGAAAATGGCCAGTTTTGCTTCTGACATCACCAGTAAAGGATTTGATGACATAAACACTTACAAAATCTTCTAACAAAAGATTCTATTGTTTTCTGTGCAAATAACAAAAGACCAGATGCTTTTAAGTGAACGAGTCTTGGAGATATTAACCCCTTTTTATTGCAACTTAATAAAAAAAAAAAGCATCCTGTATTTAACAAAAATGTTCATACAGTTTAGTTTGAGAACTTATTGTTGTGTTTGTTATGACACAAGACAGATTACCAGAAACATAAAATGCACATTAACAATCTACATGCATAATTTCTGTATTGTCATGGATAATTTACAAAATTACCTTTTTAAATTTCAGCACACCTCTAATGGTCAGTGTTCATCAGATGAGGTGCAAAAAGCTCAGAAAGCAAAACAGTCACCTCAGCCAACCATATTTTCCAAGATCATCGACAAATCCATTCCTGCTGACATACTTTATGAAGATGATAAGGTTTGTTTGTGTGTATATGTGTGTTTCTTCAACTCTACTCCGAAAAAATTTGTGCAGTTTTAAAGATATTTTTGAGGGAAACCCAAAACATATATTTATCTATACTATATATAATTGGGGACTTTGAAAATCTGTCATTGCGAAAGGCTTTTAATTAAACCACTGAACATTCAGATTTCAAATACATGTATTATGTGCTGCATCATAAGGTTTTATAGAGTGCACAGTTTTCAATAGAACTCTGAAGTCTCTGTACTTTTTGCTTTAGAAACATTTCATTTTCCGCGTGTTCACTAGGCTCATTGACCTGCTCCAGGTTTAACTAGCCACACCATTTGGCAAGGGAGGAAATCAAAACAAATGAACCGGAAAGAATCGGTCTAGATCTAGATCTAGATCAAGACAGGTAGATCTAGATCTAGATAGATAGAGAAAAAAATCATATATATATATGATGAGCCAAAAAACAAACAACAAAACATGCCATGTTTTGATTCCTTAAAGGGATAGAAATATTTCACAGAAATTTGTGAAACTTTTTACAGATGTTCAATGTAGACTCAAAAATGTATGTACGAAGTTTCATGTAAAATGATTTAAAACGCTATTTGCACAACGTTAAGATTACCTAGGGGAATCAAAATGTGAAAAAAAAAAAAACGTGCCTTGCTTGATGAATTAATTTTGTTTGAATGCCAGTCAATAAATGTTCTGTTGAATCAACTCGTTGTCTGGGCAGACATCGCAATGGCTTTCTCTAAGCTGTTATTGCTTTCCTTATTTCTTCAATAGCAATGTCACTCCAACAATGTTTGATTTGTGGAAGATTTTGTCCATTTTTTATTTTAACCATTCTCAAAAAGGGATCCCCAAATCTGTGTCAACTACTTATTTTTCAAAATCAATAATAAGTTTAAATCCCTATCATCAATTAGGCTTCATGAGCATTTGTGGATTGGAATTCAAGGGCAGAAGATAAATTTAAACTCCATTATTAGAGCAATAGACCTAGAACTAATTGGGTTGTGAAGTCACTGCCGTTACTGATGACATATGAGTTACCCTCAAAACTCATCAGTAAGGATCTTATTTGCTCATGCAGATTACTAAATCAATTGCTTCTCTGATAACTTGAACTTCAATGCAGAAGAACTCCCATTTTAATAGTCTACCGATCATCTATACGTGATTATGTATGTAATCATAATGGTAGTGATCCTTGCTTGTTTTATAATGTCTCTCCTAAAGTAAAAATGAAAGATAAAACTTACTTACAGAATGCATGTCCAATTACTTTATAAATGGCCCTAAAACTGGACTATTGAAGGCAATGTAGTGTCCTGTTTGGTAAATATTAAAGCTTTTGATCACTGCCGTTACTATGACATACATATTTATCAAAAACCTTTTTTGTCAAATATGCTTTATCTTCGAAATTGTATTGCTCGAATTTCCTTTCTATGTTTAGTGTCACACTCTCTTCTACTTCTACTAAACATTTTTTTTGAGAAAGAGTCACTATCAGGAAAGTAACCACAATTTGATGTATCCCGTTACTATGACATACACTGTGATGTATGTCATTCTACTCATTTATCAAAATTCCACTCCCTGCCTTTTATCATGACATAGTTAAGCATAGCAAAATCTAATATGTGTTTGAAAGTCTTTGAATTCCAATTTGTGTAAAGAAATATCAACCGACTTACACATTTTGGAAAAAAAGAATATCACCGCCGTTACTATTTATCACCGCCGTTACTCCTGTCAGTGTCAGTAATGACAGTGGTTGAGACCAGAGTTAGCTGTACAGATTTCCTGTTAGCTGGATGTAACTTATACAGTGGGTTACTGCCATTAGAGGGCTTCTAAAAATCTACAACAGCAATTGATCAATGAAATTAAAGCATCTGAAATCTCCGTTATTAATGACAGAATTTTTTAAAAGAATATTTGAAAGACATTCAATTCATGATAATGCTTTCTTTTGAGCTTTCCTGCCTGTAATTTGAAACCTCAGAATGGTAAAAGGCTTGTAAAGACCCATTCTCCTTTTCAATGACTGCCCTATTCCGTATATTGTGATGACTAGTTTACGTGCAATGATGACACAGGAACGGCGTTGATCGCGATTTTTAACATTAATTGTTAAAAATTTGGGACTTTTATAGCAAAAACTGTTACACATATTAATGTTGTTAAGTCATTACAGACTTCTCAACACACAGCAAGTTTCTTGTGGACTGCTTCATTCCTTGAAAAGTTATGGCAAACACAAAAAAGGCTGATTATCGTGACACAAAGTTATGAAGGAAAAAAGACCCCTTTTTCCACTTGAAAGTTTCCTCATGAAGAAACGGTTGAAGATAGGATGTTCATTTTCTCCACAGTATGTCTCTAGCCTACTAGCTTTACATTGAATGTAATGGAAACCATGAAATGTTATTACATTTGATATTTGAGTGTAATTTTTAAAGGTCCATGCCCACCTTTCGAGAATGGGTCATTTGGAAATTCTCTTTGGATTTTTGTTCCACGCCAATCTTTTTCGTGAAACAATGCCTTAATGACAATCTTATCAGCGCTGGTGAGAACCATTATTTTAAAAGTAAACAAATCAAGCATAATTAAGATCTTTGAACTAGCAGAACCAGAATTAGATCTAGATCTAAACTTTGGCTCTAGGGCTTTTTTTCTAGGCCATCCTATGACTATGGGCCTCAGAGAGGGATGGATCAGTCTGATGGAGACCGACCTGGAGTCCAAATTTGGTGGCTATCCCCCATTCATATGCATTGTGTTACTAACAGGATCAATTGTTATTTACAGTCGACTCCACTTAACTCGATGTCGCTTTACTTGATTTTCGGTTAACTTGATCTTTTTCTTTGGAACAGACCCCCACTGTAGTACGATATCTGTTAAAATAAAACGGTTATCTAGACATCAAGTTAAACGTTGAAACGCTTAATGTGTGTGTCATGATTTCTTTGCCTTGTTTATGCAAGTCATATAGAAAAATTCAAACAGATAAGTTGAATTTATTTATTTATTTATTCATTTTTTTTTTTTTGGTCCAAGCAGTACGTTGTACTACCAGTCAGTGAACCCAGGTCTATGGCTGATCACAAAATTGTAGTATAGGCCTACCCTACTACTATGTACCGGCAGGCCCTACTTTATGTACAGAGGAGACGGGATGTAGGCTACATGAAGGCCTAGGCCTAGTCTACAATAGTCTGCTGAGAGAGAGGATAAAGAAAAAACAAAGCTAAAACTGAAATGGCGTTCTTCATCATAACTAAGACAGCATCACACACTTTGGCTTCATGGAAGCCTAGCTATTTTCTCCGAACAAACACCTGGCCAGCCCAGTGATTGTGAACTCCAACCAACTTCATTTTGCGACATCAATCTAGACCCTTGCTGGCATGTCCCCTTAAAATCCTGTTCAACTGTTAACTTGAACAATGGATATCTTGATCTTTTTTCTCTCCCCCACCAACATCGAGTTAAGTGGAGTCGACTGTAGAAGGGCTGAGTACTTTTGTATACAAATGGTGATAGAACATCCTGGGGGGTTATCACAGTGCATATTTTGGAGCATGATGGCCATGTTATATTGTTTTTGAAAGATGATTTTATTTTCCCTGTAAATCATCTCTCCTTTTTGCTACATTTTATTGTCATTATCATAGCATATTTGTACTGCTATTCTAAATGCCTCTTTTCCTCCTTGGCATCCCTTTTTTTCCCATTCGTTTCACCATGAGATGACCCAAGTGGTTAACAGGGTGTATAGCAATCAATCAATTATTCAATCAATCTGATCTAAACTTGAATTTAATTTCTAGATTCAGATCTGTCTAAATCTAATCATACAATTTTGAAATGTTCCTGGGAAGTCTACAGTGAATTTAAAATCAAATTGATTGTAAACATCAGAAGAGCTGCTTAAAATACAAGCAATTATTAATAAAGTAGGATCAGCTAGTAGAATGATTGTTTATCTTATAATTATTGGAAATATGAAGTGAGTACAATACGTATGAATGAATTGGACAATCAAAGATCCGGTGGTTTGAACATTGAATGTGCTCAAATGGAACGGGAGGTGTTGTTTTTCGTGTTTTGGAGGAGTTATATTCAAGATAATATATCTTCGTTAAATTGTGACAGAACATATTGAAACTTTATATGCAGACTAAATGTAAACTCCTGGAGATCTATACAAAATTTGACGTTAATTGAGATATGAATGAAAAAGCTATCGCTTTTAAGTTGAGCACGCTTTTTTTGGCTCACCCCATACATTGATACATAAAATAAACTTAACAAGCATTGTTTGAAGTTATTGATCTGAGGGATTTTGTTACAACTTCATGATCTGAGGGACATATAGGATTGTATTGAGAATCATAGAGACAAAATGTATGGAAAGGCAACTGTTTATAAAAGACAAGATTATTTTCAAATGCAGCTATTTAAATAAAAATCCAAGTTATGCAAAACTGTGAAAGTGTTGCTCTATTTTATCACACATTGTCTTTTTTTTTTTTTTTTTTGGTAGGGATGGAGTTGGAGGTATGCAGCTGACTCGTCTATGTATTGCATGAACCCTTTTTTTCATTTCCTTCCCTTTGTCAAAAATTGGGAAAAGGATGGAAGACTTTTGCTACGTACCTGATATTCAGTCCGTTGAAAAAACCCGCCTTAGGCGGCTGTCCATTTTATCGACAGAGTGTTTGACATGTGGATTCAAGAGAGAAAAGGGTTCCCCAAAAAAGTGGCCTTTTAGGCGGACTGGTCGTTCAGGCACTCCACTGTAAAATAAGTAGGGCTACATGTACATATAGGGAGAAAAAAGAATCCTCTCTAAGTAATGATGTGCTATGAAATTCCATCACCACAAAGATAAAACATTTTAATCTGCAGATCATTTAAAAAATAGATCAACTTCATAAAATAAATAATTTTATTTAAATTTTTAAAAAGCTCTTAAAATTATTAATAAACGAATGAAATTTTATCACTTTCACCTAAGACAACATTTTCTGAGAAGCTAAATATGTGCACAAATATAGGTCTAGATCTATGAAAGAGAAACACATGATAATAATTTTATAATGCTCTTTATTGATCACGAGGGGAGATGTATCTTTTGGTCTATTCTAAGGGAATACCAGAGAACCAAGCAAAAATCACAGTGTAGCGTCACAAATGTGGTCAATGGAGTTAATTTTCTTTCCCAAGGATAAAACTAGATGCTAGAGTAGGGCTTGAACTGAACCTGAATTTCCTTTTTTACAGTTTAACGTCTTAACCGCTTGACCACCAAAGATACAGATATACTGTATGTAATACTATGGATATAGGTTTAGTATGTGAACTGAATCTTACATATTCCAAGCAAAACCAACACAAAGTGAATTGTTCAAAAAGGAAAAAATATCCATCAGAAATGACATTTCTTTTTTCAACATTTGTATTCATTGTCTTTTAAGCTTTTCATAGGAAAAGAATGGATCTGATCAGTCAAAAGGGTTATGATGTTCAGAAATTGTGGCATTTTTATTTAATTCTCAAGTTAATAATCTGTACAATTGTCAATTGTGCTTCAATTTTTTTATCTGTTTATATGGAAGTAAACAAGAAGGCTAATTCTAAATTCATATCTCTCTCTCTCTCTCTCTAGTCCTTATCCCAAGGTGGGCATCGACCGCCGACAAAACTTTCTCCATTCCCTTCGGTCCTTGGACAACTTTTCTAACTCATGCCAGGACATTCCTGACAACTTTTCTAACTCATGCCAGGACATTCCGGTCTTTCCTACGTCTTCCAGGAGGTCTTTTCTCCAGCTTGATTTTGGCCTGCCTCGTTTTCTTTTTCCTGGTGGATTCCATTTTAAAGCTGTTCTTTTGATGTTTTGTGCTGGTATCCTCAATGTACGGCCTATCCATTTCGTTCTATATATTTCTCGATCTATTCTTTCCTGATATGTCTTCTTCCAAATTTCTTCATTCCTGATCTTGTCAAACCATTTAATGTTGAGAATTTTACGGAGGCAAACATTCACAAATGTTTGGAGGTACTGTAAGGTGGATTTGGTTTGTCCTCCAAGTTTCAGAGCCATAAAGGAGCACTGATTTGACATTTGAGTTAAAGATTTTAATATTTGTTTTTAGTCTGATTTTTGATGATTTCCATATTTTTTGAAGTGTTTTAAAGGCTATTCTGGATTTTTGTATTCGTATTTTGACATCAGTATCAGTTCCACTATTTTTGTCTACTATGCTGCCCAAGTATGTGAACTCCTTAACTTCCTCCAAGTCAGCGTCGTCAAGCCGTATGGGTGTTTTGTTTTCTGTGTTCACTCTCATAATTTTGGTCTTTCCGGCATGGATTTTGAGGCCAACTTTCTTAGATTCATTGTGTAGTCTGTGAGTTTTGTCCTGCATCTGGGTGGAATTGTGTGAGAGTAGAGCCAGATCATCAGCGACATCCAAATCATTGAGTTCTTTGAGAAGACCGCATTGTATGCCATTTCTCGTGTTCTCTAGACTTCTTCTCATCACAAAGTCAATGGCAAGGACAAAAAGGAAAGGAGACAGTAGACATCCTTGCCTGACACCAGTTCTTATTGGGAAAGGCTCTGTTAGAGTGTTATCATGAATAATTCTGCATGTAGTGTCCTCACATATGCTTTGCATCAGGTTAACCAGCTTTTTTGGTATTCCATAATGACGTACAATTTTCCACAGCGTTGCTCTGTTTAGACTCAAAGGCTTTCTCATAGTCGACAAGATTTACATATAGTGGTGAATTCCATCCATTGCTCTGTTCTATAATAACATTTTACGTTTTTGGGTTGTTGTTTTTTTTTGTAATATGGTTTTGTAAAAACAGCTGTAATTGTAGTTATCTCATTTTCTTTAACATTTAGATTATTTTTATGGAATTTGGACAGCGTTTTAGTTTTGAATGGTGGAGTATGTCTTTTTTATTTATTAAATAGTTTCAATGTGTTTTGTGCTATCTTTTATTTTCAGTGTCTAGCTTTTTCTGATGTAAACCCTCAAGCCCCTGTACATTTTCTTGTGATTCCTAAAAAGATCATTCCAATGCTGAGTATGGCAACAGACAGTGACCAACAGGTTGGCATTATATTTTATGTATAATTTAATGAGTGGGCCCAAGGGAAATCTTGAAAAAAACTATATGAAAATATATGCTGTCCCTGACCCAAAGACAACATACTAACTTTGAAAAGAAAAGATCAGAGCACCATCTTCAGGTTGAGAACTCACAACTTTCCTTTCAACCACAATCTAAATAAAATAAAACCTGAACATCTCCTGCTATGTCAACTTTGTCATGCACCATACGAATCTGTCACATATATACTATTGGACTGTGAAAAAGTAATAGATCTGAGATGATTCCTCCTGCCGACTGCCCCAACAAATGAAAACACACTGTATACTATATGGATGCACACCAACGACGACAGACCTGCAAGTACATCTACATGACCTTGAACTAAAGGGCTAACACCCAAGTGTCACTGGAACAATAACAACAACAACAACAACAACAACAACAACAACAACAACATGTATAATTATACCTTACATAGATATGTTTGTTCCAGTATTTCCTATGCTTGAAAGTTATGTAATAAATGAAAATTGTTTTGTTTGTATTATTCTTATGTACTAGCTTAAATAGTTAGGAGATGTCTGTTACCAATCTGTATGTGGTTGTTTATTGTTGATCTGCCTAAAATTTTTGTATTTTTAGATTAAAGAAACTGTTAAATACTGTTTCCATTACCTTTCATACCCGTGTATAATGGGCAACATTTTGCCAAAAATAGATGTCTTAAAGTGGGGGGTGCACATTATCCTCGCAGTCTGAGTTGCGGTTGAAAAAATCCTGTCCTCGAAAGATTGATTTTTATCCTTCCAGGGATGTAACTCCATATCTTGTAAGTGCATTACAAAGAGGTTACCTCCCCCTATTGAATTGCTGCAATAAATTGATAGCATCGCACAATGATCGGCTATTTTTAGTGATTCTGACTTTACAAAGTAGGCCCAGCTGGTTGTTATAAAGATATAAAGATGTCGATGTCCAAAAAAGGTCATAATGAGCTCCCTCAACGAAGCCATGACATATTATGTCCTTCATATTATTCTACCATTGAGCGATAGCTAGCCTAGTGATCATTCAAAGTGTTGGCTCCCTCAACGAAGTGATGACACAAACCGACCTTTTTGGAGAGGAATCTCATTGTAGGTTATTAAATATTTTATGAAAATGTTAGATGCGCATTATCCACTAGATATAGGTTTGAGTCCAAAATTGAGGTTCTCTAGTAGGGTGGGCGCATCATCCTAGAGGGTAAACAGTATCTTGATATTTCAAATGAAGTGAAATAATCTTTCAAATATCCCTCATTTTCGGCTATCGGTTTCATTTTAATTTTTAAATCTGCTTCGATTAAAGAAAGTTATGGTGTTTAAAAGTTTAGCACTCTGTAATTTTCACCCAGTATTAATATGGTTGCTTCTTGGGGACTAAAAAAAACCAAACAAGTGCAATTTAAGATTAAATTTTTAAAACCCGTGAAATTAAAATGAATAATCTAAATTTAACCATCCTCACGTAAATTGTCACATAATGATTGGTGAAAGTATTGTTGCACAGCCTGTTTTTTGTTTTGTTTTATTCTGGGTTGTTTTTTTCTTAAATTGATAAGAATCTTAAAAAAAAAAAAGAGGGTTAGGAATGCCCTATCAATTTACGTATATAGACCAATTCAAACTCTCATCTTTTCTTTCATGATAATTATTATGTAAAGTAAATGTATGTAAAATAATTAATTATTGTACATAAAAATCTCTTTTGCAAGCTACTGGGACACCTAATGCTGGTTGCCAAGGATGTGGCTGCCAAACAAGGACTTGATGAGGGCTTTCGGCTTGGTAATTGTGTTTTATAGCTTACCAAGTTTTCTTTTTTTTTTTTAACACAATGTTTACATGTATATATGGATGTATCAGTCTGCATTGAATAAAAAACCTACTTGCATATAATGAAATATAGTAAAAATCGTGGCTTTCCCACCATTTGTGAATAAAGGAAAATCCCTGCAGAAGTTCAAGGGCTGAATTTTCCTAGTCTGTATATATATACAGTGGACCTCGGATTCAACGAGGTCGACAGAACTGACTGGTTATCCTCGTTGGATCCCAGTTGTCGTTGAATGCGAGGTGGGACCATAATATGACAAAAGAACACGATTGCTATATGGTTTTTATACCACAGTTGTCTCCCTTGTTTTCCCAAAATCGATAGACCGCTCTTGTTTTCTTTTTCTTTTTTTCTTTTCTTTTCTTTTTTTTTCTTTTGCCCATGTTTGTTATTGTTGTTGCAGTAGTTCTCTAGCTTGCTATTGACAGTTTTTGAGTTAAAGTACTTTAAGAAAGGTGTGAAAATGTATGTATGTGTACCGATACTGAATGAGAAATGCAAAAGCACTAGAACTAGAATCTACACACACCGTTTACTAGTGTGTGCTGGCACCGATAGATCTAGTTCTTGTTGATGAAAGGGCGACTGGACTGACTCGTAGATATGTGTATCGACGGGGAGGGGAGTGGTGCCAGTGTCTGCCTTTCGGTATAGAAATAGGCATACCCACCCACCCACCGGGATTACGAACTAATGAGCAGTAAAGGCCGATTATTTTAGTGCTAGGCCTAAGTGTCTTCGGGCGGCGAACGATTGGCCACCTGTCTTCATCGTCAGGCAGTGATGCTAACCCGAATAAAGAAAGGGGACGGACTGGGAAAAGTGATCCCACTGATTCAAACCAGCCACTGCTGTGCTCATTGGAGCCGAGGTTGACTATTTTGGTGCTCGTTGGATCCGATTTATTTTACTAACTTTTTGTAAGGAAAAAATGGGGATTAAAAAATACCTTGTTGGATGTGAGGTTTCGTTGAGTCCGAGCTCGTTGAATGCGTGGTCCACTGCATATATCAGTGGTCTCAAATTTCCGCTATTTAGCGGATTTTCGCTATTTCAAGTCCCTCCGCTATTTTTCTCCGCTAGGCTGGCAGGCCCTTTAGCGGAAGATGTTTTTCCGGTATTCAAAGTGGCAGCCACGTTCCACTACATTCGAAATGAAATTATTGAAGTATGACGTGCATGAGCGTTGTGAGAAATCAAAAGTGCACATGTAATCATAATAAAGAACATTAGATCAAGTATCGGGAATCGAAACCTGTCTTTACCGAATCATCCTTACTGAAGTATTTGCAAGTGTTCTTGAGTATCACATAAGTCTTTTGGGAAAAGATATCCGATATTTTCAATACTCCTTCGAACGCCATACGATTTCCAAATTTCGGGTGAAGCTTAGATCTAGATCCACAATCTAGGCCTACCAACCGACAGTCCATCAATGTGGATAGATTTGTGATTGTGAATTATTCTTGAATCGGAAATATCGAACTGATTTATGCATTTTTCTTCAGTGGATGGAATTTTTTGTGGTCCTAGAGTCTAATTCTTCGAATCTATTGTCTAGAATCCACTTTCCAGATCTGTGTTAGTGCAGTGTTAGACTGGATCTAGATCTACGTTGTAGGTGACCGCGATGGCCAGGCCTGTTGTCATTGAGTATGGTGGTAACAGTGCTCGTGAGATAGGCCTAGATTCTTCAATTAGAACTGAAGTTGGATCGAGGAGGAGCCGAATGGCATTGTTCATAGGCCTATGGTTTTGATGAGAGAAAAAAACAATTGGATTAGGCAGGATTTGCTCTTTAGTAATTTTACGTGAATGGTGTGATAGTGTCTTCAGGGTAGCTGACAAATCCAGTTGGTTGAGAAGTCTTGTCAAGGCGCCTCTAAAGAAATCCTTAATTGCATTTTGATATAATTAGTATGTATTAGTGTTGGAGTAGATCTACTTTATATTGGTTGAGAGCAAAGTTTATACCACAATCTGAATGTATTATATGGGAAATATGAAGTCAGTTACATGGGTAACTATGCAGGCCTATGTGTCATTACATGGTCTTTCTTTGTTTTTAGATCTAGATCTATATGAAATGACAAATTGTGTTTTATATGTTTAACATATAGTGTATGTAAGCTACCTATATATAATAATTGATGTTTGATGATGTTTGATGAATTTATAAATATAAATTATATTCCGCCATATAGACCGCATGAAGTTTCTCCTTTTTGAGAATTTCGATTTGAGACCCCTGATATATAAAAATGTTGGGACAAATTTTTATTTCTTGTTTGACCATGTCTGACTAAGTAATACAGTCAATGTGCACTGTAGTTTGTTGGTACACAGTTACTTCTATTCTTAGATGGAATTTTCAATGATTTTTTTGTTCAACTTTACTGACCTCAAAGAAAACATAATTGTATGGAATTACTTTTCTTTTTCCTCCTGTTTATTTTTGCCTGATGTTCATGCATGTTCATAAGAGTTCCACATTAAAATCAAACTGTAAAGTGTTTTACTGGTTTTTCATTTTTCATTTGACTCACATTTAAAAGAATGACAAATATTTATCTTGTTCGTATGCTACTCTGATGCACCTGTAAAAATGGTGGGACGGTTTTTGATTGAAAAAAGCCTGTCTATGGGACCCGTAACAATTCAGATAGAAGGGATACCCCGCAATGGAAAAACAGCTAGAAATAAAGTTGCATTTTTTTCCCAAGCAATTAATAGCCAAGTGGTGTTACCACTTAATGAATTGAATGTGAAAACACTAACACAATATCTAGTCATTTTTATTCATATTTCCTTAGTACATTCAGATTATGGATTTAACTTGCAAAGCTGAAGATTTTGTAGATAATATTTACTGTACAACACTATTATGAAAATACTAGATTGTTACTTTAAGGAGAACTACTTTACTGAAGAATACTCAGTTAATTGATTTTGTCAGCTATGTTGAAGACTAAGACCAAGATATGGATTATGGCCCGTTATTGTTTGAGTTCTTTTTTCTTTTTTAATGTATCACATTTTTATTATTGGTATTAGTATTATTATTGTTATAATTGTTATTTTTGTCATTGTTATTTACATAACTAATTTAAATACATGTGTATTATTTATTATTGCTGTTATTGTTATTGTTATTTTCTCTAATTTATTACCAAAGTCTTGTCTACTGAATGATTATCTTCTTTCCCATTTGAATTGTTTTTTCTACAGTGATAAATAATGGGGTGAATGGAGCCCAGTCAGTGTACCATCTTCACCTGCATGTTCTTGGAAAGCGACAAATGCAGTGGCCTCCTGGATAGTGGAATCGTGTATAAATAAATATCAGGTGGCTAAAAAAAATTACCTGCTATTTGAAATGTAATAGGACTGACAGTTTTTAATGGAGATTATTGAAACTGAAGACAACACAAAATGAACATATTAAATATATTCTGTCAAAGTTTGTTATCAAAGTATATTCAAAGATGTAAAAGATATATTCACTACCTGAAATTAGAAAAATGGAAAGTTGACAAGAGCATGAGCCAGGTCTGGACAAATGAACCCAGAAAATGGCTAAAGATCTGAACATTTACGAGAAGTATGTGAGTCAAATTTTGAAAAAGGACATAGGACTGAAAGCTTTCAAGAGAACTCCCACAAGCAGGAGAAGAAAATCTATTAAGGAAAAACAAAAATCATGAGCTCGCAGACCGTTTGATAGATTCAATCTCAGTGCTGTCAAAAAATTATTTTCACAGAGAAAAGGATCATACTTTAGAGGTTTCTAAAAAGACAGAATAATGTTGATTATAAGCAAAACAAACAATGTATTCCTCAGTCCTGACTGTATCAAGAAATTGACCAATTCTGCAAAAGGGTAATTGTGCTGGCTGGTCTCGGTTGGAACGGGAAGGCACGAAAACTTTACTGGCACTCCGCAAACAAAAGCGAATTGTGACAACTACATGAAGTTCATTAGGAACAGGTCTCCCAGACTTTCAAAGACTGGATCCAGATGAAGATTTCATTTTTCAACAGGATTGGGCAACTTTCCACATAAAAAAAGCAACACTTGATTTCTTAACTGATTGCGTCCATTCCGCTGCTGTCAGTGGCAGCCGTCTACTTGCGCGCATCCATTCCGCCACTGTCAGCGGCACTTTGGAAATCGAAAGTGTGTCCTGTTTATTAATAATGCTCCGTTTTTTTTATTGTCCGAAACGCCGTGAGCTGGAAGCAATAGCATTTCTCGTCACCTCTGACCTAAAATATCCATCGTGTTCCCAATTATTGTTAAAGAAAAGGCTATTTTTGTCACGAATTTTGTTGCCGAGCAATGTTTACATCATCTAGGTTGAGGCGACATACCACTAAACAAGCTCGGCTATGCCTCAAGTTATTGATTTTGCATATTTATTTGTGCTAAAGTGATGTCTTTCTAACATTCTGTTGTTCCGTATCTTGACATTTACGTAATGTTGGGTTTTTTTTTTCATTTTTTGTCAACGTCTCGTTTCGTAAATGGAATTATATCAGACTTTAGCCAAAGAAATTCATTACATGCACATTCTCCTAACATTTCTGAACAGTTCGGTATATGACACAATATAGTTGGGGTTGTAGTATGGCTCACAGTTACATTTTAAAGAGCCGAACCAGCTGAAAATTTCACAAGTAAAAATAACTCTGACCAGTCATACAAAAAACTCTGGATGCAATCAGTTAATGAGGAACAAAATCAATTCTATCACAAAGAATATCTGGCCACCAATGAGTCCAGACTTGAATCTCATGGACTTCAGCATGTGGGACCCTTGTCTGAAAAGGTATGTAGCAGGAGAGCAGAACCTTTAACTGATGATAGTTTAAAGAAGCAATAAGAAAAGTCTCAAAAGAAGTTTGTGTAAAATAGAGATATGAAAATCAATCAAGTCTTTGAAGGCATGCTTGGGAACTCTGATCAACGAAAACAGAGGCTCAGCTGACCTCATTGAAAAATTAGGAATTTTGGTTTATCATTTTTTGAGGTTGTTAATTTCAATCTCCTGTTGCTCTTGTCACAAAATTTTAATTGTCATGTAATTTACTGTCAATGTGAAATATGTTGAAAAAAATTAGATGAGCTCTTTCACCGAGTTTTGTTCATAACTTTTGGAGATACAAGGTTTCAAAGTTTAGGTCATTTTTTTTTCAGTCACCCTATATATGTATTATTTGTACACATGCCTTATGTTATAAGACTTGTTTATGCCTTGCCTTCTACTTCCAAATTGTCATCATGCCATTTACTCTATAGAGGCATTTGAGATTGGCTAATTGCCGTATCTCATAAGGTCATGCATAAACATATCTTCAGCAGTTATTTGATTGATTTGGTTAATTTTTTGTATCAGCTCAACTATTAATGCTATTATTCAGTTTATTATTTTCTTGCCCTACAGATTTATCCTTGTTAATCAGAGAATGGACTTTTTTTCTCTTTATAATTAATAATCTGAATGCCTGTAACATACTAAGAATGGACTGTAAACTCTAGTAACACTGTAGCTATTTTGATTTGCTTAACTTGAATTAGCTGTGTCATTTATCTGCTAGAAAACCATAAAGTATATTGTGATACACCTATTTGTCTATACAAGATGAGCAGTTTGTACTAGTACTAATGTTGTTTTTTTTATCAGGTTCTACCCAAGAGGCAAAAGGCTATTTGTGAAGAAGGACATGAAAAAGTTTTTATGTGATTTTTATCTTTATATGGACCAATAAAATCATGGGAGTACAGGGATGTATTGTATTGTATTTTTGAAGAGTAGTAGAAGTAATAGTCCTTTCAAGCATTTCGGCTTATAGGGCCGAAGGTTATCCCAGTTTCTGTAGCATGAAGCAGGCAGTGAAAGATTAGTTCTATCACCTTCTAAATAGGATGCTAGTGTATTGCAGAATACTTTCCCATCCGAAGCTGTACCCATTTTTACCTGGGTCGAGTGAAGCAACAGGGGTAAATTTTCTTGCTTAAGGAAAAAAACAAATCTCCCTATGGTGGTTTGAACCCATGACCTCTCGGTCCGAAGCCCGATGCTCTATCCGCAGAGCCACTACGCCCCCTATTATTGAAGAGTAGCTTAACCCTTCACTTGCCAAGCCTGTTTCAGGCCTGTGTAATCTCCTTTGCGAAGAGTTTTGTTGTCGAAAATGGTGGAAAATCAGTAAATTTGAATTTAAAAGGCATAACTCAATATAGTGGTATGGACCCACAAATGGCTTGCTGCCAAAGTAAACATGGAAAAAGTCATTTTGAAGATCACCGGGATGATTTTTCAGCAGCATTTGACACAATCAACCAACAGCTGCTGCTAGGAATCCTTGAGAAAATCATCAATGAAGACGAGCTAAAGTAAGTCCAGTGTCCCCTGAGCAATACTGTAATAAACACGAAAGTTGATCGAGCAAAATCAAGGCCCCATTCACTAGCAATGTTTGAACTCCCCAGGGCGACGGACTCAGTCCCGTTCTTTTCATAATATACCTTGAACATGCCCTCAAAGAAATGCGGAAGTCCATAGATGAACCAAAGTCCCCGATTGAAGAAATCATCCCCAGAGAAGTAATATATGAAGACGACATGGATTTTGTTGGCAGTGAATACATCAACATCCATATAGTGGAGAAATCTCTGAAGAAGTTCTATCTTATAGTGAATGTTGACTAAACAGAAGTAACATCTATCAGGAGAAAAGAAAATGATTGGAAAGCAACCAAAATAGTCAGTTTCTTACTAGGAGACACAGAAGATATGGAAAGAAAAAATCAACTTTCAAGTGTCGCCCTCAAAAAACTTAAAAGTAAAAGCCATTGGATATGAGAAGACAAAATAAAAGTTGAAGTAAAATTGAGACTGTACCAAGCACTGGTAAAATCTATCCTTACTTAAGACTGTGAAACGTGGGCCCTGACACAAACAGAAATGAAAAAATTGGACACGTTCAATCGAAAACAACTCTGACAGGTCTCAATATTTATTACCCTGTGAAGATCGATTTCCACCTTCATCACACAAAGTCGTTAGTGTCTCTTTGGACACATCTTGAGGCGAAACAATGACATCCCTGCCAATAGAGCCATGCAACTTTACCAAATTTGATAACAACTGCAGAGAAAGACCAATAACAACTGTCCTTAACAAAGAAATCTCTCAGATTTCTCCCACCACAAAGCTCAAATCATTAGAAGACCTTAAAAACATAAGATCCATTGCTCAAAACTGCACAGAGTGGAGGAGAATGACAAGTAAGATCATTGAAATTGCTGAGGTGTCCTGCTCCGATGAACAAGATACGAAAAGCAATTAAGTCAAGTAAGTCAATATCGGCTTGGTATAACGTCATGAAATTCTCATGATAGCTGGAGATATGAACTAATAATGCATCGCTTTAAATGAATATATATGCAAATTAGATCACATAACTTTGGCATCCATCTTAAAAAGGTCATTAACATTATACGCAGAATTTTGTTGTATGAAATGTCTTGTTATTTTTTTTTTCTATAGTAAAGAGATTCATGTATGTTTTCTAATGTAAAATGCCCAATAAATGTATAAAATTGATATTCAAAAACAGATTCATATTTTTCAATCTATTAGTACTATTAGTATTATGGCTAGAGAAAGTGAGATGCAAAATATGCTCCAAAATAGTACTGAAAAGCGTTTAAGTGTTAATGTTACCTGCAACTTGTTCACATTAAAATTTGACTCTTCAAACCACTACCTTCATTATCAAAAATAGATCTACTCATTCACTCCAGCTGATTTATGATCAAATTTCATAAGCCATTCTTTTGGACTGCCAGTCACTGGATCATTTACTAACTTTCAAATCCGTTGTCTGTCAAGGAACATGCCGACTTTTAATCTGTCCACTTGGTCATGGCTGGTCCCCATTATCAATTATCAATGACATAATGCCAAGTGTAGGCCTAACAGTTGACTCATTACTCTTATGAAATGTAAGAGCCATCACTGTCACTCAGATACTCATCCCCTGAGTCATTATCATGCCTAAATACCTCATCTTTATCGTCTCAATCCATCGAACAATCTCAACAATTACAATGTATGTTGCAATGAAAATCTTTTTGAAAAAAAAATCACTTATTTTGTGATTCTTGCTGGCAAAAAAATTCATGGCTGAAGAAAAATAGCATCTGAGGCAAGGGAAGGTACTTTAGAATAATTATACACAAGTTCTTTGCTGCAATCACCTTTTGAAGTAATTCTATTATGTTTTCAACTTAAGTTGCACATAGCATTGTAGTTGCATACTTGAAATTGTGACTGAAGTCGAAACATACCTAGTGACTTTGCTCTCTAAAATTGTAATGTTTAGTATTGGCTTTAATGTTACTTTCAGTCCCTAATTCACTGGAGACATTTCACACACCAGTTGTGAGCACGTTTTGAATTTTTTATAGAAGAGGATGAGCTTTGAAAAAAAGGAGTGATTGGACATTTGAATATTGCTTTAGACAGTGGTGCTACATGTTTAATGGTATTGGAAATGAGAGCTCGGTAATATATATAAAATATAACTGAATATAGTAATAACTAAATATATACATAATCTTCACAAACCATACCATCCAAAACACAAAATCTCCACCTCACAAATACTTCAAAAGCATTTGCCCAAACTATTGGTAAATTGTGCATCAATACACATGAGTGTGAGAGATAAATAAGACTCTGAAAAACACAGGTGTTCAATTTCACATAAATATCTCATTTAATACAAAATAAAAAATATCATGAATATGATGATTTTTTTGTTCATGACACAGGACAGTCGTTTCCAATCAAAGCAAGAAAATATTTAAGGCTTCAGAATTCTAACTGTAACATGTATTCCTTTCAGCAATGCATTTTCCCCATTCATCTGTATTAATCTTGAAAGTTTCTCTTTTTTAACCTTCCGATAGAAGGCTGTTCAATATGTAGCCTCTTGTGTGGGAAATTTTAAGGACGAATAACAATCACTTATAGCACTCAAAATGCTTTTCACTTTTACAAGTGAAACTTGTACTTTTACAATCTATTACAGTCGAGTTGCTCTAAGAACCTGCTAAGAACCCAGTATGTTCGTGCAACTGAATTTTTCCTATATAACACTACCCCGTTAGTTATAGTGCAGTCCACCTAAGAACCCGGTCTCATTAGAGGTAGAGTAAATAAAACGAAAGTTTGGCTAAGAACCAAGTTCACCTAAGAACCCGCTTTTTCTGTCTCCCAGAGCACCTCCTGTGCTGTATTACTAGTATTAGTATTATTAAAGACGCATGAATCAAACCAGGGTTTTAACCCTTGCAGGCAACTAGCAGTAAAATTGCAGATTACTTTCCTTTAAATTTATCTATCTGTATTACGCCTTTTTGTTATAGGTGATGTCATTGAAAAGTTACATAACATGTGTGCTCCGAAGCCCCAAGTTTCTAATGTGCTGTGTGCTAGGATTGCTTGCAATTTAAACTGATAAACAGGGGTGTCTCTTCATGCATAATCATAAGTAAAGATAAAAATCATAGGCATATATTACATATTGCAAAAATTGATGATCGAAAATGGTCATAGTTACTTATTTATTCACAATAGTCATTTACCTTAATGTAATTTGCATGTACATGTAATTTCTCGTAATTTCTTAGTACACTAATCCACTTGTTAGTGCATACAAAATACATGTATCTTTCTGTGATGCAGGTTGTTTGAGAAAGGAAGAAAAAAATACAATGTATATAAAATATAAAGCCAACTAAACTGTAAGAATTGAAACAGAAATGATTCAAACTGCAACAAGAACATGCATCACATGCCTAGTCCAGGAAAAAACAAAATGAAACTAAAAAATGCAACATTGTGCTATTACTAACTAGCACCAGCAGTAGGCCCTATAGCCAAAATACCACAGTAGAGAATAGAAATGTAAGGAAAAATGACATAACAAAAAGCTGAAGTCTCCATTATAAATCAGATTTTAGGATATATATCAGGTGCAAGAAAAAAACCCCCAAAAACCCAACATGCAGGACTTTGTCATAGTATATATCCTTAGATCTTTTTATAATTGAAAGCTAAAACTTTAGAAATCTTGATGGACAGTATCTTATGAAGTCAAACAAAAATTCATTGAGATTAAAAGCTGGAGAAAAAAGTTGTGGCAAAAGATTTAAAACAGCATATCAAAGAAAAGGTGAACTCTTTCGTAAGAAGTTGATGTGATATATGGGGCCTCCTTTTTGCTCAATAATCTTTCTGATGTGCAACTGTCAGGAAGAGTAATTACAGTCGACTACGCTTGCAGCGATGTCCTTGGGGTACCAGAGAAAAGATCACTACATCAGAAGTTAACTACATCCGTTTGAAGAGTTTGTGTTAAATTGGTACCCGTTCCATCCAGGGAAAAGGATCGCTACATCGAAAAATCACTACAAGCGACTTCGCTACAAGTGAAGTCGACTACCTTCCCACGATCTGGTTACTGTCTATTTCAAATGTTCTGCATTACAGGTAGTATATTAGTCTATTGATTGAGAAAGCCATCCAATTATTATTTGGAACTAAGGAGCTAACAATAAGAGAGCTACCCCTGGCCCCAGCCTTTCTCATTATATGGAGCAGTTCTATTGTTACACTGTCAGTTGCACTAAAAACCATCATCAGAGAGATGAGGTCTAGATTTAAATCTAGATTGATTGTGAAGTACATGTGAGGATCGATCCCCAGATCTTTGGTAGATGACACTAAGCTAATAGTAGTAAAAATGAAGTGATTCATAAAAGGTGAAACCAGCGTTTGAGTAATGCAATGTTCCATGGACAATATAATTATGCAATGTTGATATTGAATTTTCTGAATACGGTGGGTATGTTAAAATCTTTGGTGTTTCATTATGCTGGCTTATATTTTGCTTTTAATCACCATTTGTATCTATAGGAAGTAAAATACAGTCCCATGGCCTCTAATATTGTAACTAAAGGTTCGGTTAAGTCTAGGCCGGCACTCCTCCACAAGGGCCAGTGAAGGGCCAGAATCCACCTGCTGCCGTAAATGAGTGGGCCTTGACAGGCGACATTCCTCCCCCTGCAGTGATAGCGCCTATGCAATGTGAATCTCGGCAATTTCATTGTATTTAATCACCGTATTTTCTAAACTAACAACACAACAATAACCGTTTAAGATCTCATATTAAAGATCACCCTCTTCCGCACAAGCCGCAATGAGTTATAACTATCTAACTTTCACGGTTTCCTTTTTACCGTACATTTTATTTAGTGTGTTGTTATTCTTTACTTAACCGTAATTATTTCACTGCTACAAGTAAAACAAACGCTGTTAACAGCCGTGGTCCATGTGAAATTTTATTTCGATCAATGCAAATTTAAGAGAGCTATGGCTCCTTAAAGTCCTGCACATTTTTTTCTTCTTGCACCTGGTATAAACAATTTATTTACCTTTATATTTGCAAATTTATTTAATACTATAGTAGTCTTTCGGTATTACAGTAGAACCCAGATATGTCGACGTCTCTTAAGTCAACTTTCGGCTTAACTCAACATGATCTGAAATTCCCAGCCTTTTCTCTATACAGAATTACTACGTCGATATCCGGTAAGTCGACATTCTTCCCCCTTCTTTTCGAAATGAATAGCCCGAACCGATAGGGTCATCATGAGCTTCAGTGCCAAGCCATGAGCATGTGTGAAAAGAAGGATGGACCCAGAGGCGATTACTAGATCTACAGTTGATTCCACACGCTTGATTTAGTGTTAATGAAGAAAAAGCAAGAGCATCGGGTGGGTAGGGTTGGCGAGGCGAGCGAGGATGAGGTGGCATGCGGGAGGAATGGCAAAGCAAACAGGTGATTGGGGGTGATAGGGGATGGGTGGGTAGGGGAGGGAATGGCGAGGCGATCGGGTGGTTGGTTCTAATGTCTTTCTTATCATGTTAATATTATTATTACATTGAAGTTTGGCTATAAAGTGCGAATCAAAGAAAAGATGCTGACCACAACACGTGTATAGGTCTAGTGTGTATGTGTTTTGCGAGCCCACGAGGTGAGCTCCGTCAGGCCTATTATTACTGAGTAAACTAAAAGGTACTGAACACGGCAGTTTCCCCTGTCCCCCTTCAAAGCTACTGCAATCTCTTATGTTGACATTCTCTTAAGTCGACGTGATTTCGAAAATCCCAGCAATGTCGACTTATGCGGGTTCTACTGTATATTTATTTTTAAAAACTAAATTTTATTACACCTTGTTTTCTGTAAATTTCATGGTTTAGTAGTCTTTCAGCATTATATTTAATTTTCTTTTAAACGCACAAAAACAAAAAAAAAAACAAGAAAACAAGTGCCCCCCCCCCCCCCTTACTATCAAATACAAACTATTTATTATCATAATAAGTAAGTGCAAATGTCATTGAAAATCAAAGCTTATTCAAGCCAAATAATTTTTATTTAATTGTGAGAGGTGAATTTTTTTAGAATGCAGATATAGAAATATATTATATACTACATACATTATAGGGTAAAAAAAAAAAAAAAAAAGGAAGAGAGGACATAAGAAAATGTCTACATATAAAACCTAATTAATAGATTGAAGAATAATTTAGCTTTGACTTGTATCTTATTTCCATTGTCATTGCAAATGCATTGTTTAAAATCTTAAAGAGAAGGCAACTGATATCTAATTTATTAGTATCAATCAGAGCACATAATATAAATCACTAAGTCAACATGGTATTCATGGTATCAGTAAACGTCTGGGCAAATAACATTGTTGTTAAGAAGCCAAGGAGATGAGACCCCAAATCTTGTAATCACCATGATGTGCATAAAACAAGCTTAAAATAGAAAGGAGCACATATCAATTCACAATATAGGCAACAAAGTTCACATTTCATAAACTCATTCTAACATGACTTTCAAAACCAAATACTGTGTCCACAACAAATCCTCGTATACAAAGCAAAAACACAAGTGCATTTTGCAAGCTGACAATATTGAAGCAAGTTATTTATGACATAAAGATTGTTAAGTGAATAAAAACCCAAGCACAACATCTAATACCCC
>JBCHJU010439889.1:0-19507 GCA_039654505.1 Plocamopherus imperialis
CCCCCCCCCCCCCCCCACAACACCCACAAAAGGTATAATAATGAAACATTGATTTCCTTCCTTTTTATCGAATATCAATTTGCAATGTTGCTTGGAATATGTTAGCTCATTGTTAATTGCTTTGGGTTGGCACAGTTCAGTTATGTTCATAATTCAGTGGTGATCTTGTTTCACTTAAAGGTCTGCTGTCAACATTTGTTTGTATAAGTGAATATTTCAAATCAGAGAGAAATAAATGGAAAAACATTAAATTTTTTACCCTGCCCTTTCTAAAAATAGAGAGCCTCATATCGGGATATCCTTGTAATCAATGGTCACAACTGATAATTGTAAACATTTTGTAATATGTACCCATTTCTTTAAAAATTCAATGTCCATGAATTACCCAAAACCAGTAAATTGCAAACCCCAAATAGTAAATATTTGCAGAATAAAGCAAGGTGTATACTTTTATATCGTCCATTGGCCAGCGACTTTGATGTCAACCTTTATCAAGTTGGTGTTGACAACATCCCGAACCTCATGTTCTCTAGTTTTTGCTCCAGAATCACCATGTTTCACATCACCAGACTCTATATATTACTATTATTTCATTTAGACATTTTAAATGGCCCTAAATCAATTTGCCTTATTAACTCATTTGCGAACATTAACAAGTGGCAATACTGGGAATTCAAACTCGCTGTCATCACTCAGTGAAAGTTGAAAAAAACCCACCAAAAAACAAAACTAGTTTGATTTATTTCGTATGGAATTAAAGTAAAATTCTTGAGACATGAAGCGGAAGTATTTGGTGAAAAATGAAAGGAGAATGATGTCGTTAATATATTATTAAAGCTATGTCTTACAGTGACAATTGCCTTCATTATGCTGACAAGAATCCGAGGGCAGTTTCAAGTGGTCAGTTTTGGGGAAGTGTTTTATAAAATTTATGATTATTAAATTTTCTTTAAAGTTAGGAACAGAACACTGCTTTATTTATTTATTTTTATACCTCCTGCATGTAAATTAATGTAATCCTTGATTAAATCTTATGAACACTCAAATCATTTGGTTTCCTTACTGCAATTTTATTGATAGAATCAATCATACTGCTTCCACTTTTAAAAGAAAATGGTCCTGTACTGAATCAGTAAAACCTGTCAATGCAGGTGCTAAACAGGTACAAAAACATAATTCACACAAATTTTGCCTTCTGTCTTCGGGCCGATTTTTTCTTCTTCCTTTTCTTTGTTGTATACTTGCATTTACTTCATTTTTGTTTCTTTTTCTGGCTTTTTTTGTGGTAAACATGAGTGTTTCAATGCATTATCATAACTTTTTTATATGGTAGCCATAAATATTGATTGAGATTATCAAGGAATGATCTTAATTTTAATTTTTTTTACTGTCATAGTGATGGAAATATAAAATATTAAACCAATCACTCTGGATTCCATTCTTAATTATCAGTTTCAATATTGCGGTAAAAGTGAAATCTTCGAGTCTTGGGCTCTAATTTTACATACTGTAAGTTCAAACTGAAAATGAGGACTTATTTCCATTTTTTTTTTCTTTCCCCAATTATCGACTGTGATTTATATCTTCACACTTATGAAATATATATATATATATATCTGAGTGTGAGGAACACTTGCTCATTTTATCTCTTACTTTTAAGATACTGTAAGTTTTCTTTGCGTTCTTCACCGTTTGCCATACTGTTCCATACATTCAAAAAATTTGCATTGTAACTCTTGTCAGTCCAGCAACTGTTTTCAAAATCAAGAATTTGAAGAAAGCTATATATATTTTTCCAAGTGTATATTCACTACAAAATAAACAATACTGACTTGACTGGTGTTTTAAGTGCATTTTCTCCAGTAAACTGTGATCAATCATATTGAGGTTCTCTGGCACAGAACGCCCAACTCCAAAATTTTCCAAAACCCTTTATTGTCTAATAATAGCTCATTATTATAATTATAACATGCACCCTGTCTATAAACATATGTTGTCAACCCAAAAGAAGACTTAGAGACAACATCCATCACATAATCAAAAAATGTTTTAGAAGATAAGGAAAATCAGTTTTTTCTTTGTCCTATAAAATTCAGGTTTTCCGACTTGGGTGTTCTGTGTCCGAGACCTTGTATGTTTACCTTAGTACATGTAACTATTAATCAGGCATGATCAAACTAAGTTACATGTACATGTATAAACAACATTATCATACAAAGACCACCAAAGAAATACAGGGTGATCACAAAATACTAGTTAATTTCAAATATTTATATAAATTTTATAATATGACACAATCAAAATCTTACAAGTTAAAGTCTATTATTGCAGAAATTAAGTTTCATGTGAGATATCGGTTCATTTGTATCATAAGCACTCAACGGCAAATATCAAGGCGACAAATTCCGTCCAGACTTTCTCCAGCATTTAAAAATTTGTAATCATGTGTAGAGCTTTCGTGATTATTACATTTCAGGTAGGCTTTGCGTTTGATTCTCTATCGAATTATACTTTAATACTACATAACTGACACGCAGTAAGTTTTGTTTGGACTGCTATTGATTTCTAGGGCATTTGTTATTATCACAAAGCACTTACTTTTAGCCAAGTTTTGATTGCACATTTTTCCTACCACAAACGCTTATCCTACTGCTCATGTAAATTAAATTTACATTTCTGACTTTTCCAACCTCACAATGACATATTTCTGACTTTGCTGGCCACCATTAAAGATAAAACTCAATGAATCACTCAGTTCTAATTGAAAATCAGTTCGAAGAGACAAAATGAGGATTGAAGGGAAATGTTATTTAATACATATCAACGCATTAATACAATGTGACTAAACATAAAGACATTAAAATTAAAGCAAGACATAGTTTATATATACATGCTTTGATGATTTTGGTAACACCGTCATTGGTCTTTCAGTGTAAATAACGAAAACTCTACAGTCCCATTTAAAGTCGCTACAAAAAGAAAAAACACACAACCCAATACATTCATAAATCTTAGCTCCTCCTCTACTCCTTCCCCGACCGTAGATGAAAAAAAAATCATCACAACAAATGAAATCTTAAACCAAACCCATCAATAACACAAAAAGGCAGTGTCAGTATTAAGCTGGTCAGATAAGTCAGCAGTTGGCCTATGGTGTGACTGATAATTTATGAACAGTGGGCGAAACAGTCAACAAATATAGTATATTAAATCATGCACCTCTTCTCGACCCACCTCAAAAATAGCTGATGGTATTCCTAAATTCAGCAGAACGCAATAGCACACAGACAGCAGAGAGCAACCAGTCTAATGTAGATTAGTTGTATAATATAGACAAGTAGACTGGGATTGTTTTGATTGATTTACACCCAGTTAACCACTTGGGTCATTTCAAGGGGGAAAAAGTGATGCCCAGGAGGAAAAGAAACATTTAGAATACCGGTAGTAGTAGTACAAATATGCTATGATAATAAAATGTAGCAAAAAGGAGAGATGATTTACAGGGAAAATAAAATCATCTCTCAAAAGCAATATAATGATGGCCATCATACCCAAAAATATGCACCACAATACACCCCCTCCCCCCTTTTTTATCACCCTTTGTGTACAAAAGTACTTGGTCCTTTTAGATAGCAAGTGACCTCATACTTAACTCAACACACATTAATGGGGGATGGCCATCAATTTTGAGCTTCAGGTCAGTCTGAATCAAATTGATCCATCCTTCCCTGAGCCCCACATGCCTCCCCTCCTCCACAGCAACCCCAACTCTCTAATTGTTGCAGTAAAATCTGAAAAAATGTCTACATGATGGGAATTTCTAAACAATTATTGCATCAATTTTGCACCCAAGAGAAAGGCTGTTTAGTCATATGATCCACTAGAAAGTGGCACAGAGCGCACCCAACGGTGCGGGACAAATACACGTACAATGTGATAAGGCCAGAGTAATTGGACCAATCCCCTTTTTTTTATCAAATAAGAAATCTGTGTAAACTGATACTTGGTAGGCTTGCCCTAAAGACAAAAAATGCCAACATTCATCTCAACTAAGTGAGACCACAGGAAATTTCACTAAATAATATAAAAAAGAAAAATTGATGAAATAATTAAAAAAAAAAAAAAAAAAAAGAAAAGAATTATCCTTTATATATTACAAGATATAGACAAGTTACCAAAGTCATTATACAGTGTCACATATTACTGACATGGATACCCATAATCACACAATAATATATAAAAACAATTTTATCATTTAGCAACTAGGTAAGGAAATCCCAGTAAAAATGAAGTCTTTAAAAAAAATGTGGAGTGGTTAATAAGCATGCAAATAAAAATTAAAGAAAAATTACATCCCAGGCAATATCAGGCAGATAAAAGATGTTGAAGATGAAATTAAAATGTACTGAAAGAAAATAAAAAGATTTGTTCTCCTAAGGCAGGTTTGTTTATCAGACTGATTATTTTTATGAAGAGTTTTCCTTTAAGTAACAAGCCTATGAACGTATAAAACATCAGAAAAAAATTCCTCTCCATTACATTAACAGCATCAATATAAAAATTGGAACAGTTGCTCATTATACATCAGTTTCCACACTCTAAACAGATTAATGAGCCTGATGATTTCATTTCACGTTACAGGACAAAAACAATTTGTTTGAAAATTTATTGGCAGCAACAGACAGACTACTCTTATACTAATAATATGTCAGATAATCCTCCATAAAGCAATTTCCACATAACAACTGTGAATGTTAGACTATTGTAAACAAATGAACGGAATGCCCCAAAACACTGGGAAGAAGGCTAATCAACAATGAATCCTTATTTGTCATTGATAAATATATCTCTCAATAAATATCTATTGTGCATGACAGCTATGAGACCACCTGAAAGAAAATGGACACATAAAAAAAAAACAAAAAGAAAAAAAACAGAAAGAGGAACGTAACCAAAAGGATATAAACAAAACAAAGGAATTTCAACAAGGGTCTTTGAAGGGAGCATGTAAGGGGGAATTGAGTGAGTTCAAAATAAGTGTTCAATTCAGTAAGTACCGGCTGACCATAGTAGTAATTATCAGCAGCGTTTGACATCAACAAAAACTCCGTAAGTTTGAAGTTTTCAGAGTGAGCAATGCAAATAGGCGCCCTACAATCAAAGTACTGAGCATAAAGAAAAGATCTTTTTTTTTTTCCTTCATAAACAGAGTAGACCTGTTGAGGAAAAATTAATGGGAAGTGGCACATAAAAAGACAACAAACACACAAAAGCTGTACAGGTTTAGTATCAAAAATCGAAACAACAAAAGGGAGAGAAAATAATACAAATGTGTATATAACAACTGAAACCCAGATGAGATGTCAATAAGCAAACAGTTTGAGTAAGAAGAAAATAAATAGCATGTGGGTTCTAATCAGCTTTTAAAATGACAGGGTCAACATCAAAACGACATTTCCTGAAATGCTTATATATTCCTGAGGTCATGATAAATTTTTAAAGTATCTTGTGATGAGTATGAATGAAAAACAACAGCACTAACACCTTTTATCCTAAACATACTGCAATCTAAAAAGAATGAGATATTATAATAACATTTGCCATACATTACAATGCTGGCACAAGTCCTTTATATGTTTAGTGGGATATTCTATTGTCAAAACAAATAAAAATTAAGAAGAAAAAAAAGTCCTGACTTAAAAGCCGAAGTTAACAGATTTCCAGAAAAAAGGTATGAAAACTGAGAATCAGCCGAGGCATCCCGATCTGATGATCAGGAGGTGAAAAGATTTCAGAAAGTAAGTTAACTTGAAAGAGAAAACCAGAGATGTCACCAGAACATAACGAAAATGCCGAAAATTTTTGCATCTCGACGGTAGGTACTGATTATGGATGATTAAGAAGAGGACCGTTTGGAAGGAACAGGAGGCCTAAAAGCAATATGCAAGCAAGCACAAATTTTAAAATTTGAAATTGATATTATTTATTTACCCACTAGAAGAATGAGAGCTAGTTCTACATCGACTCAATAGCATGAGCAACAAGGCGAGAATGACAACAAAGAAAGGCGGGTGACGTCACATGAAGATGAACCGGACAAAATCCAAACATGAATGGAGAATGACGTCAGGTGACTAAAATTCAATGTTTTAGACAAAGGCTGGCCTAGTTTACACGCCAGAGACCCAATCAACCGAAAATAACCTACTGGCTTAGCTTTGAAGAACCATTGCTTCGCAGATTCGCTGCTCCATAGCAGTAGCAGCTAGCCCTTTTTGTCTACTTGATTACTTTTATTGTCGGTCACTATACTTATTGTATAGTCTTTGATCATAGTCATATAATGTCAGTATAGCAACTACAGGCCTAGCTTCGAGGAACCATAGCTTAATGGAAATGTGAAGAATGCCTCATTTTTTTTTTCGAAGTTTTTCAGGCATGAACTTCACCCATGTTGCCAGAGTATTGCCGGCAGGTTTTCTAATACTGAAATTGCAGCATTTGTCGGGAAACTGACATCTCTGGAAAGCAAAATAACATTAACAATATAAAAAGAGAGAAAATTGGAGAGAAACGTGTTTCATTACAAATGTTCATTTCTCTCTTTCTAAAGATTCAAATTAACACTTTATAAACAAAAATGATATGCAAAATGAAAACTAAAAAGAAATTTCAAATGACAATTATGAAGTGAAGATCCTACTTAAAACAATAAATTAGCCAAATTGTAAAGTATTTTGAATGGCATTTTTTTCCTTTGGTCATCAATCATCATTTCTGGGTGAAAAAAAAATCTCAGGAGGGCATATTAAATGTGATATGTTATGCCATAAAAAGTTAAAACCCTCTTAAATCCTCCATAAATCAATGACAAAGTACAAAAAAGTATTGCATGTAGCCATCACATTTCCAAGTAAATATGATGCTTCAAATGTGAAGCAAATGGCTATTTCAATCACATCAGAAATATTCTTAGTGAAAAACTCCAAAAACAAAAGCATCCCCCCCCCCCCCCTAAATTAAACTGACAGATGAAGAGATAAGTGAAATTTAATCTTCGAATGAGGGCAATTGTCATTATATATACTACAATGTATATTTTATGTAACATTTAACACTAAATCTATTGATATTCGTTAATGGAACAGTCAAATATCGATAACTGCAAAACACTTTATACAAAACAAAATTAGGAGATTAAATGATTAACATGAACCTCTCCAAATTAATATACCGATTATGGTTGAATTGTTTCTTTCTTTCACAAATAATTTGAACAATATCAATGTTACTGTTATTTATATAAAAATTTATAAGTATAAAGAAAATAAGTAAGTAAAATGACAGAAAACATGACCACATTAGTCAAAAATTTTGAATATCAATTCAAATGAAGCAAAATAGACTTTTTTGTTTTCAATTTACAATGTGAAAATCCTGCATTATCAGGTTTATGCCAAATGATCCGTAAACTGTTTAAGGTAATTAAATTGATTATCTAAAGGAAGGAAAAGGAATTAAAGTAAAAATAAAGCAAGGGAAAAAGAAGAAGAAATATTCATCAATACATTTCCTCGGTTTTCCTTTCTAATGTGACCTCTGTGATTTTATGATGAATCCGCTGTTTCAATTTACTTCTTTTGTTTCCTTGTTTTTGCTTTGTTCTGTTTTCAATATTTATCCACAAAACTATTGACATAAATGCAAAGAGAGAAAAAAGAAATGAAACATTCATATGAAAAAAATTTTTAGACTCATAATGTCATGACATAACTTACACAGATGAAGTTATCAATGTGACAAAATTTCTGCCCTAATATATTCCAATGAGAAGTCACTCTGGTCTTGCATTTAACTTTTAAACACATTTTTTTTTTTTAATGAGATTCTCTTTAGATATATCATCACATCATAGGACCCATTAATCAAATAGAAATGGGGAAAATATCTGTATGATGTCAGAATGCATTGAAACAAATGTATGTGGCCTAAAATCATCTGATAAATTTTCCATCCATTTCAAATAGAAGTCGAGCACAGATATCCTCAGAATGTATACATACCAGATTTATGTCATATATTTTATGTCATGTATTGCCAACTTTCAGGATATCTTATGAATGATATAAATCTCAATTTTGAGGAAACTGCATCTCATGCGGACTATCTCCAACATTGCCTTTTAGTATTTTGAATGTGGGTGTTTTACTCTCCATAAAAAGTTTCGAAATCTGAATACATCAAAGAATTTCCTAGCGTGGCAAATGACTATTGAAGAAAACTTTCATATTCTTTCGCAAATAAAATCCAAATATGAAACATAGCATGTTAGATAAATTCGAAATAATGAGAAAAAAGAGAAAATAATGGCTCACAACATTCATGGTCATTAGTTCAGCGAACTGACCCGCCATATCAAGACATAGCAGCTAATCTGCCCATTACATGACAGAAGTGGCATGGTTGGGACCAGTACAAAAGGCTCTCTAAGGAACTACTTTTTCCACCTTATGTCTACCATTATCACAAGAAAACAGTAGGCAAGTCTATAAAGTAAGAAAATTCTGATTTTCCAGTAAGTCATTTTGCCCTGAGCAGTATTGTGCACAGTCATTGACCGTTTGTAAAAGAATAAAACATACATAATCTCTTCAAGATTTTAATTTTAATAGTGGAGTACAAGACACTTTCTTTTACAACCGATGTTATTGTTACGGTCATGTCATCAACAGCATGTTGTGGTCATGAAGTATGGAATTGAGATAAAAAAACTCCCATCAACAGATTTGATTAGAAGCTCTCTTCAACATATATTCAACAGGGAATTTCCTCTAAAGAACGGTAAAGTATGAAGAAAATGAGACAAGAACGGATAAAATTATTGTATAACAGTTAAACGAGATTCATCAAAATGTAAGACAAAAAATAAATACTACAAAAAAACTAAAAACAACATGGAAAAAAAATGCATCTTCTCAATTATTTCCACCAAATGACAAAGTTAGATAAAATTATACACATGTAGTAATGGTCACTCAATCTTAAGCAGTAGCTTATCCAAATCACTGAATAAATTTTCTTGAAATTCTCTAAAGCAATTAATTTGACACTTGTTTATCCTATTCTGTACTAGAAATACCTTCTTCTTAAACATCTCTTTTTTTCCTTCTTTAATTTGATATTGCGGGCCGGCCTAAAGACTGAGCTGCTCAGCTCTGCCTGTGATTTCCCTTGAAAGGATTCTCCATTTGTTTTTATTCCTCGTGATTGTCCTTAAATGGTTGGGGTCATTATTTTGTGGTAAATGATTAAGAAATTTCAAAATACATTTCTGCCACAACAAGTAACATCAAAGTCTGGATAACATGAAAAACATAAAATAACAGTATTATAATATAAAAAAGCAAACAAACCTAAACCATCTTAAGGAAAAAAAAAAAGGAGCAATATGTTGGGTTTTCTTCTCTCCCAGGGAACTCAAAATTTAACAATATTCATTCTGTTTTCAGAATTTCAAGTATTTGCTTTGATCATGCTTTCACCTTCAATGAAGCTTTTTTTGAATTCATCAAACGGACACAAGAAATAGCACTAATTTTGACATATTCAAATCTAAACAGACAGAATTGTTTTAAAAAATATTTCTCACATCATGATGATTTTCCTCTGACAAAATAAATCACAATAATTATATGACACCTAATGTTAATAATGTTATGACACTATGTGTCTATGTCTGTGTGAATCAATAAATGTGTGCTAGATAATGTATTAAAATGACAAGTTCAATTACCTTTGTCAAATACAATAAGCATTTCTAAATGAATACTGATGATACATAGATATACAGTGCACTCTCCCGATAACGACCTCTCTGAATAACGACATTCTCCCGATAACGACATTGACCCCCGGTCCCGATTTTTTTACTATATGTTATTAGTAATAAAACTCTCTAAATAGTGACATGCTTTTTAGACCACTCTCCGGATAACGACATTGAATATGTCTATATATATGAATATATATAGTTTTATTATGAAATAAAATACATTGTACATAAATAAAAAAAAATATTGCATTTATATAGCGCTTTCCGCCGAAGCCTCAAAGCGCTTTACAATACATTTATTCCCACAGCAGGCATGCCCCCCGGGGAGCATAAAGTAAAATGCAGCCTGTTAGGCGCAACAATACCAGCCTATTGCTCGGTACCCATTTGACACCTGGATAGGATGAAGCAATTGGAGTAAATTTTCTTCCTTACGGAAAAACCCCCTCAATGGTCGCTGTCAGAAATCGAACCAAAGACCCCTTGGCCTCAAACCCAACGCGCTACCCAGTGGACCACGTTTCCTCTCTTTACACCCATAATGCATTGGCCCTTTACACTGACAATGCAACCACCCTTTACATCCACGCAATGCATTGTCCCTTTACACTGACAATACAACCGCCCTTTACATCCACACAAAGCAATGCCATGGCCCTTTACACTGACAATACAACCGCCCTTTACATCTACCCAATGCATTGGCCCTTTACATTCACAATACAACCACCCTTTACATCCACACAAAGCGATGCCATGGCCCTTTACACTGACACAACCGGCTTGACATCGACATCGACTATAATACTTCCGGTACACGAACTCTTATGTGTATGAAAATGTACAAATTATAAAGAAAAAGAATACCACAATATGAAAGTACACGCATGATACTTGTTTGGTCTAGATTAGATATTAAATGTAAGTTGATTCTAAAAGGTTAGCAGATCCCAAATAAACAGATCTAGATTTAGATTCACGTCCAATGTTTAGATCTAGGCCCGCCTATCATTCAATATGTAGATCTAGAACCTAAAGGAGTAGGCTAGATCTAGATCTAATTATTTAGATAATATCTAGTTCTAGATCCAGATCTAGATCTTCTAGATCTAGATCTACATAATATGATCTAGACATATAGATGTGGAACTAGATCTAGATCAAGATGTCTTCTCTACTTACATCACAAGAAAGAGCAAAATGAGAAAAAAAAATCAAGTCAAAAGAGAATGCTACCTTGAAAATTGTGAAAACATAAGTAATTCTAGAGAATATTTAAGAGCAATGAATCTTTTGGGAAAAGAACAGACCTCAAATTTACCATCGCATGTACATGTCCATATTTATTTCTTGTTCTTTGTAGGGAAGCTTGGATGACGTGCATTGTGCTTCTTCAAAAAATGGAGAGTTTCAATGGAGCACAGCTCAACTAAAATCCAACATCCTTTGACTAATCTTCTTGAGTGCAGCATGAATGTAATGATAAAGGAAGAGTGCCAAACGGCTTATTTTGAGACGGACGTGGGTAATGAGAACTTGGCTCCAAGGCTGGAAGCAATAAGTTGGAGTCATGACGTCAAACCAGTGGATGTAAAATTGGCCAGCGATACGTTGTCATCAAGTCAGAATGACGTCAACGATGAAAGCTGGATTAAAAAGGAGCCGTGTGGTTCAATAGATCTTTCTCCAGACACACAAACGATTGGAATCCATTCTAGAGTTGATGATATAGTCTCTAGAGATGCACAGTTGGAGAACGACATCGCTGGCAAGCCTTTATACAATCTCCTAGATAATAATATGGAGGGTAGCGGCATCAAGGTGGAACGTGAGCATTCGCAAGTAGCTCTTTTGACTGAGGAGTCAAGAAAGGGGTCGGAAGAGAGTCTTGAACCAAAGTGTGGAAGGTCCAGGAGAAAGAAGAGATTTAACACCGACACCAATGGCGCCCTTAAAAGTATTGACCATAGTGGTTTCAGGCATGAAAAAGGGAACAAACTTGCTTGTTTGTCGTGTTCAAAACAATATGTTTGTATTTCATCTTTGAAGAAACATATGATCCAAAAGCATCGTCAACGCCGAGATCTCAGTGCCTTCGTACTAAAGGATGGCCCAGACTCACAAGGTGACGGTGATTCCCAGCGTGTGTGGTTTTGTCCACGGAAATGCAAGTACCTGACCCCAGACAACGGCGCCCTGTCCGATCATCTGGCCACGTGCCAAAAACCAGATTTGCTACAGGCGGAGCAGGTGGAAGTGGAAAGCAAACTGGATCCCTTTGAAGTTGATAAGGTATGCATCACAAATTAATGTTTCTCATTAAGCACACTTGTGTGTGTGTGTGTGTGTGTGTGTGTGTGTTGTGTATATAATTATAATATATATATATTTTTTTTCTTTTTGTATTTTTTGTATTTACCCCAAATTTGTTTCTATCTTAACAGATAACCTAAAGGCTCAAAATACTCTCAGTACATTAATACCTACTCTCCGAATGTTTTGGCTTTGCACTTGATTAACGATTTTAAACCCAAAACAATTCAAGTATGGGGGATGAGATCCCAAAGGGTGTTTAAAATGGATTACACTAAAAAAAAAAAAAAATTAATTGAACCAGTACCAGAAGGCATTTTGTGAAAGCAAAGCTTTTCAAAGGTAAGAATTTTGCCTTCCGAATGAGAAAGGGGAGAAACATGCAAAAAAAAACAAAAAAAAAACAACAACAACAAAAAAAAGCAAATCTGGTCATTTTCCCATTGATTTTGATTCCAAGTGTCAATGTGAGCAGGTGCTAATGACATCCAACGAAATACCTTTTGCCAATCTTGGCTACTGACTGGCACTGGTGTACACAGGCCACACGGGGACACTCCCAAAGAAGTAAAGAAATGGGGACTTTTTTATTGGCTGGGTGGATTGTCACAAGTGTGGCATTTTCTTTCGTTTCATCAGCTGGTCAAGTGCTGGTCGATAGCTGGCTCGTCAAAGTTGGATACACATCAGGAGGTGGTTTGTGTCCCCCCCCTGCCCCCCCTCCCCCACCCCAATAAAAGAACATAAAAATACGTGTACATTAACTGAAACCAATGGTGACGATGGGCAATGCTAATCACCTCGCCATGCAGACCCCCCCCTCCCCCTCTCTACCAACACAACATGACCTTGGAAAACAAAAAAGACCTTGAAAGAGTCCGCCTCATTGCACAGGACAGAGACGCCTGGCGGGGCCTCATCTGGAGATTCACTAGACTGCTAGACGGTGACACGCCGAAGCAACAATTCAATTCAATGACTTGTTATTTATTCACATCTATTTGTTTTATTTATAAAACAGAATAACAGTGGAGACTCTAACACAAGAGGCGTGGTGTGTCAATCTCAAGATGGTGGACAGGGATTAGCTACATCCGGCCAAACGTCAGAACAACACCAAAGGCAGACACCAGGTGAGCATGCACGTAGTTGTTAGAAAAACACCAAAAGCAGACACCAGGTGAGCATGCACGTAGTTGTTAGAAAAACACCAAAGGCAGACATCAGGTGAGCATGCACGTAGTTGTTAGAAAAACACCAAAGGCAGACACCAGGTGAGCATGCACGTAGTTGTTAAAGTCGACCTGAAATCGTTGATACTGGATTTAAATTAAAGTCTGACTTTGCTTGTTAACACCATTTTTTCGATATAGTAATACATTTAGACTTGCCGGGCAATGTTCTACCAATACCGTGCGATGGTCATGGAATCTGTGTACCAGTATGCATGTACTGACAAATTGATGGAATCTGTGTGCCAGTTTGCATGTACTGACAAATTGATGGAATCTGTGTGCCAGTTTGCATGTACTGACAAATTGATGGAATCTGTGTACCAGTTTGCATGTACTGACAAATTGATGGAATCTGTGTACCAGTGTGCATGTACTGACAAATTGAATGTGGGGGAAATGCATGCCTGAACCTGGTCTATTGCCTGTCTCCCCAGGCAAATGGTGTTGGAACAGACTTACAATTTTCCCCGTATGTCATTGACGCCAAAGTGCTTGGGGTATTTCAATCCGTTCTGATAAGATGGGTGTTAGACGTTTATTGGGTTCCTTTTCTGTCGTCACTGTTGGTCAATGTTATTATTACTTTTTTTTTTTATTCTCATGATTGAAATCTTCATAGTAACGGTATGCCTGCCAAGCAATTGTCAAATACTCCATATTTAAATTTTTAAATTATTTTTTCAAATTTGTCTCAAGTCTTCCCAGACATCCGTTCAAGTCAAAATAACGAAGCGGGCGTGTCCTCACGACTTCCGCTGAAGGCTCACGGGAAGGATTTCCACCGTGGACAGCACCAAAGCAGGCACAGTGGGGACAAGCTTTTCCAGTGTAGTTATTGTTGTAAAGGCTTTCGATATAGAAGTTCCCTTGTTAGACATAGCAGGGCACACACTGGAGAAAAACCATTCAAATGTCGGCCTTGTGATAAAAGTTTTGCTCATAGAAGTGGACTTTTGGAACACAGTAGAACTCACACTGGAGCAAAGCTTTTCAGTTGTAGGCATTGCGATAAGAGTTTTGTTCGTAGAAATGTATTTCTGGAACATACTAAAAGACACACTGGAGAAAGATCATTCAAATGCAACCATTGCTGTGAGAGCTATAGTCGTGAGAGAGACCTCGTTGCACACGTTGTTAGAATACACACCGGAAGTAATCAACTTATGTGTCCCCATTGCCTGAAGAGCTCCAGTGTGCCTGGGCCCGTTGGAACACAAACTGAGGAAGGACCCTTCAGATGTCAACATTGTGATACGATCTTAAGTCATAGATATTCATTTGTGTCAAATATCAGAAAGCATACACTAGAACAACCTTTCAAATTCAAGTGTAGCCATTGTGATAAGGCATTTCGTTTCAGAAGTAAACATGCTGAACACGTGCGGATCCACACCGGAGAAAAACCATTCAAGTGTAGTCGTTGTGATAAGAGTTTCCGTTTTAAAAGTGAACTTACTGTGCATGTGCGGATCCACACAGGAGAAAAGCCATTCAAATGTAGTCGCTGTGATAAGAGCTTTAATCGTAAGGATAGCTTATGTCAACATATTCGAACACACACGGGAGAGAAACCATTCAGATGTAGCCATTGCGATAAAAGCTTTACTCGTAAGGATAACTTAGGTCAACATATTAAAACACACGCCAGTGAAAAACCGTACAAATGTAGTCATTGTAATGTGAGCTTCAGTTGTCACAGAGCCTTTGGCAGACATATTGGAAAAACTGCGGGGGAACGGCCATACAAATGTAATCATTGTTATGAGAGCTTTTGTTATAAAAGTGCCCTTCTTAGACATATCAGAAAACACGCTGGAGAAAAACCATTCAAATGTAGCCATTGCAATAAGAGCGTCATCTGTAGATATTCCCTTGTGAACCACGTGAGGACACACACTGGTGACAAACCCTTCCATTGTAGTCAATGCCATAAAAGCTTTTGCACTAAAACGGCCCTTGCTCATCATCATAATAAAATACACATGTTAAATACAATTCAACGGACACCAACACCAGTTAGAGAAAAATATATATTTGTACCGGTATATTATATCAGCAAGCCCAAATTTCAAAACCCCACCCCCGAAATTGTTGAAGTCACCAACTTCTAGCTGAAGCAGCTTCATGGGGAGGAAGGGGGTGGGTGGTGGTGGGGGGGAGGTTGTATCGCCACTAGGCAAACTGATTCAACAGACTCACAGTGGGAGGGAGCCGGGGGGGGGGGTATAGGAAGGGGGAGGGGGATGAGAAGGAGAGGCAAGACTGGTTCACTACAGTTCGAGGACAGACGACCCGACAGGCCATCGAGCCAGACAAGGGACACAACCACCATGCCCAGCAAGTGCCAGGTCCAAGTATCAGACCGGTGTCGACTCGCCTGCTGCCAACTGTAAATAGCAATTACATGTAATGGCTGGCCGTACCAAACCCATGCCGATGGCCTCGTGGTGATACGCCCATCATCGCTTGGAGTTTCGTATGGCTGGCAGTCTTCACAGCTCCACGTTGCAGTCAGTCAGCCACTTCCGGTACGTGTCGTCGCCTGTGTGGACCAATTCGTAGCCTCCCTGAGTGGCGGTTTCTGGGCAGTGCAGGATGATGTGGTCAAATTGCTTGGTCGTCTGCTGTATTGCAGGACGGACAATCGGTGGCTTTTTACAACCAGGGCACCAAAATGGATGTCGTTGTTGTTGTTGTTATCGTTCCAGCAGCCCTTGGTTTTTTGCCCTTGGGCCTTGTGTCATGAAGATAAATTGACACCTCTTTTTCGATGATGATGATGATGATGATGACGACGACGACGATGATGATGATAATGATAATGATAATTAAAACACTTATTTAAACTTCGTTTTAGATCAATTTACATGTAAACAATAGCATTGAGCACCTGTTGTGCTAGTCAGAGCATTTCATTTATTTTTTAATCTGTTTTCATAATAATACGACATGTATATTGGATACCGTAATTCATTTCCACCTGCTTGTATTGTTTTTACGTTTTACTTTTATGATCAAATTTTGGCCGAATAAAATTTCCTGTTGGACAAATGAATAAAATTGAATCTGAATCTTTGGTCCAAAGGCTCTAAGTGTGAAGCTGTCGATGTTTGCAACTCCGTGGGGCGGCAATTTGAAGTCGAAAGACTAAAAAATAAGGAAGTAATGAATATTTAACCTAGATTACCGTACTCTGTAAAACGTATTTCAATTTTTTTTTCGGATTATCGCTTTTTCATCATCATCATCATGAGTGGCCCTATATTGTGCAGCACGTTGCCGGCCATTAATCTCCGCTTGTCTCTGTTGTCTGCATGTCCCAAGTATTTCATGGACGCATTTATCTTGCTGATTGCCTGCCTTAAATTTATGATAATATAAGTAATTCTTTGCCGTCCTCTAGCTCGCTTTCCCTGTATCATTAGTATCATACCACTTACTACTAACATTTCAAGGCTCTTCTGACGCTAGATGCGGCCGAAAAACTTTATTTGTCTTTGTCTTATTCTTTTTGTCGGGGGCCTTCCTCTTTCGTCTTCAGCTGAGCAAGCTGTGCATGCAGTGTCAAATATATCGCTATGGTATATTTTTGAAGATACTCTTTTTCATGTTCTCCAAACTTCATTTTGCACACACACACACACACACACACACACTCACACACACACACACACACACTCCCAGTGAGGAGGGCAAATGAAAAACATACCAAAGACGACCAGTGATTGTGACTGAGCGTTGCAATGATTTGCAAGGGGAGACAAAGAGTAAAAAAGCAAGGCTGAACACAAAGACATTTGCGGTTATTTCTCTTCTGTTTATTCTCAATAGTTTTTTTTTTTTTTTATTTGTGTATTTTTCATATATTTATTATTTAGATTATTTTATTTTTGTGGGGTTTAGTACATCAAAGTAATTTCAAAGGTACAAATCCATGAAAGGTAAAATATAAAAACAATAAAATGTATGACATGTGCTTGGGGCCATCTCCCAGTCAACTTTTCAAAAAATGACAAAAATTAAGTTTGGAACTTGCCTTCAGTAACAAACTTCTGAGGGGCACTAAATGCCCCAAGTCGGGTGGTTGCCTCAGACTCCAAACAACAAAAATCCAAAAGTTGAAAAGTGTATTAAGAAATTCAACATTTTCAACAGTCTTGATCTCCCTGTAAACCGTAAACAAAGATCACCAACAACACGGCACAGGAACGTTACTCCACTCAAACTCAAAGGACAAAATTATGAAAAGTTTAACACTATGATATTTAGATTTAAAATCAGGTAGGGATACAAAATTATATTCTCAACAGCAATAACAGAATACTAAAAAATTTTTTTTAAATGAGCATAAAGAGAATGTGTCTATTTCCAATTAAAGAGAAAAAAAAATGGAAACGCTTTAAAATAATGTACAACTACGACTTGAACACTGTACATGAAAAACAAGTATAATTATAATCAGTATGATAATTAATTAAACTAAAACAGATTTTTGTTAATGCACAAGATCAGACAGGCCTATGCCGAATTCAATAATACATGTACATGTCTGCTAATTTCTTCTTGCATCTGGATGAACAAGTCGCCCCAGGCATTTTGGCCAAAGAAAAGTAAAATGTCAAACAACCGACTGTAGACTTTGGCTTTAATTTTGTCCAGGATGAAAAGCTAATTGTAATGGGGATAGTCAGGAGAAATAATTACATGAAAAAACAAAACAGAGCAACCCCCCCCCCCCAAAAAAAAACAAAAACAAAACAAAAAAAAACAAAAAAACAAAAAACAAAAACAAACAAACAAACCCAAAACCCCCCAAAAAACAAAAAAAATTAAAATGGTCCCTTAAGGAATACGAATGTCTATAGGTTTTTTAATATTGAAAACTTATGTTTTAGAACACTATTTTTAAATGCCATTTATTATTTTGATGAGTAAATTCAAATTAAAAACATAAAACACAACAATTTCCATCACCACTGATACATGAGGTTGAAAAAGACGACAAAAGTTTAGGAAGTATTAGGGGGCGGGGGGGGGGGGGGGGGGGGGGGGGGGGGGGGGGCGCATAGTTTTCAACACTGACTCTTGAGGTTGAATAAGATGACAAAACATTGGGATTTCAGAGGGGAGGGCATAGTTTTCAAATTCCAACGGTGACTCATGAAGTCACCACAATGACAAAATTACTCAACCGCACACAAGAACCGACGTGAACAAATACCGTTTTTTTCACTCAAACAGTTGGCGACTGGAACAAACTCCCTAACCAAGTTATCAACAGCTCCTTCACTAAACAAATTCAAAACGTCTTTAGTAGACCTTTCAAAATGTACGCTATCAATACATGTGAACATGTACTTTTTGTGAACTCAAATTTGCACGGTGGGCAGACATGCCTGTTGCAAATCATCATTTGGATGTGGAAAAAGGTGACAACATTTTGGGGGTGTGAGGGGAGGGAGGCCTGGCCCGCTTTGTCACAAGGAGCAGGTGTCATCATGACGTGTGAAAAATGATGTCAATGACATGACTGGGTCAATCATTGCACGGGCCTTTCCACTCACAAGGTCGGGGCTTATCCCCATTTCCATAGCATCAAGTGGACAGTGGCAAACTAGAACTATATGCATCACATTCTGAATAGGATGCTAGTATATTGCACAATACTTTCCCAGCGGTATCCATAAATTTGCTTAAGGAAAAAAACCCATGTGTCACTCACTCAATAGTTTCCAACTTGTGACCTATCAGTCTGTAGTGTAATACTTTACCGCAGAGCCATTAAGTCCCCTCATCTTTGATTCCACATGAAATACTGTCATGTCAGGGATGAAAATAATAATAAAAAAACAACAACCCAAAACAAAACAAGGAATGTCAAATAGTCAATCATAGTCAATGTTTAGAATGAAAAAAAAACAACCCAAAAAACCCAACAACAAACAAACCCAAAAAGAAACAAAACCAAGCAAACTTATCCATTGAACTCAATAAACAAAACCCAGCAAACTTATCCATTGAACTCAATAAACAAAACCCAGCAAACTTGCCCATTGAACTCAATAAACAAAACCCAGCAAACTTATCCATTGAACTCAATAAACAAAACCCAGCAAACTTGCCCATT
>JBCHJU010439890.1:0-13418 GCA_039654505.1 Plocamopherus imperialis
GAACACACACGAACACACACGAACACACACGAACACACACGAACACACACGAACACACACGAACACACACGAACACACACGAACACAAATTTGCACATTCCCACCGACACGCTGGATTGTTCTTCTTCTCATGTCGGAGATTGTCGTAGAAGGCATGATGGTCCGGCCTGGGAATGACAGTTTCTAAGTTCCTGAAGGTCTTTATATTTTGATGGTTGAATTTTTAAGCGATCTTGATAGAGTGGCGTTGGTGCTCCGGTGCAGACAACTGTTTTGTCCTCGTGGAATGGGTACAGAAGAACACTCATCATTTCAATTTATATTGAATGGCTTTGTCCGGGGTATACCGGTGGCAAGGAATGTTGTTGACCGTTGGATTATCTTTATCATATCCTGGTCTTATACTTTGCTAAAGACCAATCTTTGAAAAGTCCTTGAAAAAAGTATGATCATATGATTACGATGACATGGAACATAGACGGGTTTTATCTCGCCTTCTTAAAGATGTTTACATAGTCCATCCGCACATAGATTAGATTGTGTTGGGTTTTTTTTAAGATCTTTCAATCAAATTGTGTGTACCTTCCACCTCGATTTGTGTGTGTCCTTTCTCAAGGTATTTGTGTTCAACATTTTTATTTTTTCTCGCACAGAAATCGCTGGTTGCACTTGAGAGAATGGCATTGCGATTTTGATAAGTGCAGCCATAACTCTATATGACGAACTTATCATATCCGTCGACGGTTTCCTCCAAGAAATGTATTCTTCTTCTTCTTCTTCTTATTATTATTATTATTATTATTATTATTATTATTATTATTATTATTATTATTATTATTATTATTATTATATTATTATTGTTATTGTTATGTTGTTATTATTATTATTATTATTATAATTATTATTATTATTATTATTATTATTATCATTATTATTATTATTATCGTTATTATTATTATCATTATTATTATCATTATTATTATTATTATTATTATCATTATTATTATTATTATCATCATTATTGCTATTATTATTACATGTATCATTAATATTATTATTATTATTATCATTATTATTATAATTATTATTTGTGTTGTTGCTGTTGTTGTTGTTGTTATTGTTATTCTAAGAATCATAATAATAACAATAATAATACTTATAGGTACATGGTGGCCCAAAACGTATCCAACTATTAAAGATAATAGCGTTATATGGAAATTGACTCAATTGTTTATTGGCAGTCATATAAAACAAATAATTTTGTACTCCTTAGAAAAATTTCGAAAAGATCGATAGTTTATAATGATTGCAATATGGATGTGTTCAGGCATACCATTATTGAAGTAATATCTGACAGCTTTTGCCGGAATGCGAATTTCTAAGAGTTCGTATTCCCGTCAACAGCAGTCTTGTAGAATATAATGAGAATGAAAGCAGGAAAACCTTGAAGACAGAGGTTTAACTAGATTCAGATCTACACTTCTAATACTGTGATTCGTATACTTAGTCTAAAATATCGTTAAGCAAGATCTTCTACTAAGAATATAAGAACTAAGATATTTAAAAGAGTGTGAAGGATTGACAACAGAAAAATGTTTTGTCTTGAGTGACCAAGTTCAACGTGATAATTCCAGCAGGCGAGATTCGATTGATAATTAATGGAAAAATGTTCTATACAATTGAGTGTGGTATGATAATATCGTTTTCAATAAAGGGTAGAGGAACATCGGCCGTGGAACTTGATGGTAACTCCATCTTTTTTCTTTTTTTTTTTTTTTATCTTCCGTCGTTCGACGTTTTCTTCAATGAAGCTTCCTTCATCCAATGTCCTTGCCTTCGTAGACGGCGACATCCCTTTACAATATATCTCATAAATAATGCAGCAAATGCCTCGACCCCATTTGCAAAGCCCAGTTAAGCCAAATGCCTCGACTTGATTTGCAAAGCCCAGTTAAGCCAAATGCCTTGACCCCATTTGCAAAGCCCAGTTAGCCAAATGCCTCGACTTGATTTGCAAAGCCCAGTTAAGCCAAATGCCTTGACCCCATTTGCGAAGCCCAGGTAAGCGAAATGTCTTGACCCCATTTGCAAAGCCCAGTTAAGCGAAATGCCTTGACCCCATTTGCAAAGCCCCGTTAAACCTTGACCTCATTTGCAAATCCCAGTTAAGTGAAATGCCTCGACTTGATTTGCAAGGCCCAGTTAAGTGAAATGCCTTGTCCTCATTTTCAAATCCCAGTTAAGCCAAATACCTTGTCCCCATTTTCAAATCCCAGTTAAGGCAAATGCCTTGACCCTATTTTCACAGGCCAGTTAAACCAAATGCCTTGACCCCATTTTCAAATCTCAGTTAAGCGAAATGCATCGACTTGATTTGCAAAGCCCAGTTCAGCTAAATGCCTCGACCTCATGGGCAAAGTCAGAAGATTTGACCTAATTTGCAGATCTCAGTTAAACAAGACGCCTCAACCTACTTGACAAAGTCCAGTTACGTATTATGACTTCTATAAGACCATGTCACTGGACTCCTTGAAAAAGAAAGTCGCAAATGGGATACGACAACCTGGGAAGTAAAAAAGTAATCATAATTCTCACTCTAAAAATAATGCATATATTGTTAGGATGGTTTCCTGCTCAAAGGGTTTAGGGGAAAACTCGGGGGGTGTACTTGGATTCATTTCTTTATTTATCGAATTAGAAAAGAAGTGCAGATGTTCACATGTCTTCGGTCTACATTGTATCGTTTGGATAACGGCCAGAAATGTACGCTGGCAGTCTACTGTGTAATGTGCTCTGCGGGGGAGACATAGTTACCGTTATTGACGTCATTTAACATATTCAAACCTATAACAGTCCGACGAAACCAAATCTAGCAGTGAGCGTCGTACATATTTGCCCTCATTAGGCCACAGTAACGAAACCAAATCTAGCAGTGAGCGTCGTTCATGTTTGCCCTCATTAGGCCACAGTTGTCATGCCGACTGGGGCCTTCAACAAGGCCATTGACCGTATCCCCACCTCCTCCTTTCCCCCCCTCCCCTTTTTGTGCGCCCTATTTATATACATATATCATTTGACCCAGAGGCTCATGTTGCATGACGTACTTCCGGTCAATGAAAACTTTTGTCGGACTGCTTTAATGACCGAGAACCAAAATTAGAATTAGCGGTTGTAGTAAAAAGAGGGACGTCTTGATACCATCCCAGGGCAAGTTGTACCTGTAGAGGAAGACCATTCTGGATTTCTTATAAGCAACAGACAAATGCTGGTCATCGGTTTGAGAACGAAAAGACATTGATGTATTCCAAACAGAGACATAAGTCATTGCTTTCTCTGGGTGCGCAGACGATGAAGTCTGCAAGATTAGTCTCTTTAGTATTTTGTTTCCTAGGACGTAAGTATTTCAGACAAGAGTCTTATACTCGCATCACCGTAAGTATAAAAGGCACAGCTATAATATAATAAGCAGGCTTTGTAAGTTGTTTTAGTCTATCCAAAAAACAAACTATCTCTGTGTCTGAAGCTCCACTCTCAGTTACAGTCCATGCGCGTATTTTCAATTCGTTTGATGTCCTCCCCTCTCAAATTCTGATATAGACAGCCATTCCCATCTAGACCTAAGACGTGTAAATTGTATCTATGCAATATCGGAATCTTCTTTATTCACATGTTCATAAATTTGCAATCAATTAATTGTAAAATAAAATTACAACAACAAAAAAGGCTAACGAAAAGAGCCATGCGAAACGCAATACCATATTTATTTTGTTTTTCTTTTATATATATATATATATAAATCTGACGGTGGAAAATCTGACGGTGGATTGATCATCATCTGCAGTTTTTCCACTTGGTCAATACATGTATTTATTTCTGCAAACGTCACTTCACAAAGCTGTTTCCAAGTATTTATATCTGTTCATGAAACACGAGCAGATAAAATTGCTGCCTTCAAGAACTAGATCTAAATATAAAAACGAAAAGAAAAAAATGGCAATACTAACATGGCAAACTACAGCAGATCCTATTAAAAGGTCTTTATGTAAAAGACAAACAAAGCCGTTAATTTTTGATTTTAAACCCTTCTTCAGACAAGAAAAACAAATAAAGGATCCGATAAATCTGAGATAATTGCAAAGCTAAGGGAAAATATGAACACCTTTGATGATGGGATATTATCAAAATGAACTGGAGACGTGGATTAGAAAAGGCCGTGTATGCCTGTAGGAAGACAAAGACAAACAGAATTAGATACTGCGTTAACCTTTTGACTCTTTAGGGCCAAAACATCGGCATGAGTACGATTTAACTCTGTCACTACAGCTTACCCATGTATTAGGATGAGCACGGCCGGATATCGGCAGGAGCACGATATATTTCTTTGACTACATTGTGTCCATATATGGAGAAAATGTTGTCAAAGAGTTAAATCTTGCTCATGCCGATATGTCGGCTTTAAGTGGTCAAATCTTTAAAGGATTAGAATATTTCCAACGCAGGTGTTTAGTAATAAAGACGAGGATAAATCTACAGACTCGAGTGTTGAAAGAGGGATACATGAACCAGTGTTATAATGCTTAATGAGTAATTATGTGAATTGGGAACGATTAATATGGGACGAATGCGAGTGAAGAAGACCTACCCTGTGTGAGGGGCATTTTTGGTTGGAAACATTAAGCGGTTAGGCGTTGTTTCTGTCACTGAAAAAAGTTTTGACATTTAGGGCAGTGTGCATGTCGTGGTTTAAGCTGGTGGTCATGGAAACGGCTACAGATTTCTTAAGCTGCGCCAATTTACAAGTGAGGATTGTTACAGTTATTTAACTATTTAGCTTTCTGAGCTGTGTCCTGTGGAAAGCATCCAGTCCTTTTGCTTCCAGTTTTGTTAGTGCCCAACTCCTACTGTCAAATGCCATAAAGATATGCCAGGACGGTATATCTCAAAACATGCATTCCTTGGTTACATCGTTTCTTACAGATCGACTACAGATAGCGATGGGTGAAAAACGGTGTGTCTTCTTAAAGACCAGTTTTGTCGGAAACCCCACAAGGCATACCTGTTGTGCGGGGCCGCTACCTTTCCTGGTATGCATCAATGACGTGCCCGAACGATTGTCATCTGGGTCAAAGATTGTCATCTGGGTCAAAGATTGTCATCTGGGTCAAAGATTGTCATCTGGGTCAAAGATTAGACTTTGTGCAGGCGACAGCTTCTTTTACAGACAAAGAGAATCTGTGAAAGATAGAGAGATATATCCTTCAAAAAGATCTTTCAAAATAACAAGAATGGAAAAGCGATTGGAAAATGTTCCACCCACCAGAAATGTCGAGGAACACACATAATCACAAAGCGCCACTCACACAAGAAAGAATGCGCCGTCCACCAACAATAGGAACTAGAGACAACAGCAAATTATCTAGATCTAGGTATAACTGGAGGCCTTTGCGTCAGAGTTGACGGGCGTCAGAGTTGACGATCTTGTTATTGCTACGACATGGCTATAAACAAAACGAAGTTTAATAAAGCCTCCACTATAAAGACAATACAAAACAGTAAATTTTCGGGTATATACCCTTCTTCAGACAACAAAGAACAATTAAAAGACAAGAAAACAAAAAAATTACAATAAAAAGCTAGACTAGAATATATAAAAATGAAATAAATAAAGAAAGATCTAAATCAAAAACAGAAAATGTACGTATTATAATGGGTGTATGGGCGCCCAGTCACTCTCCCTTCCCCTCTGATCTTTGCCTCTTCTACTTGAATTCAGAGTAATACACTGGTCAATAGGCCAATTTTAATTGCCGAGGGTTCATTTACATGCGCAAAGACGCAAAGACACATGCGACCTCCTAGTTTATCGTCCGTCTCCGATGGATTAGACACCCATTCATCCTGCTTACAACAGGACGAGGAGGCGGAAAAAAAAACGAACATTTCAGATTTTAAGTCAAGCCAGCACAACAGAGGCGTGAACCCTCGACCTTTGGCTTGGTGGACGGTTGCCTTATACACTGAGGTATCCGTGCTCCCATGTATAGCAATTGGAAATAAAATGGAACCCTCATATCAACAAGGTAGTCAACAAAACCAAGAAAAGAGAAATGCTATAAAGCTTTTATAAGACCTTTTCTGGAATTCAATCGCAGAGTCGGGATCGGGGACTTGGAAAAGAAATCTTCAATCGAGAGACTCGTAACAGTTCAAAGTCGTACAAGCCCGATTTGTGTGTAATGACTATAACAGACCAACATTGTGTCACAGAATGATGAAGAACGGGAACAGAAAGCTATTGAAAGGAAGACGAAAGAAAAAAACAAGCCCTCAATGTATTACACAATGGACAAGGACACACGGCTTTACTAATTTCCACATGAAACAAACACACAGAGAATGCCAAGGTTTATTCCATGCATTACTCTAAAATAAAGGCACATCATATGTCATTTTAACCTTCATCGTACGGTTTGTGGAACTCGCTGGAACTAAACTCACTGGAACAGACTGCCCCACAATGTCAAGGCTGGTTTTACAATAGATCTATACAGTTTAAATATGTTAGTAGTTTTGATTTTGTCTGTCCTTATCCAGACGTTATAGTTTTGTTTACTCAGAGCTGCCTCTGAGAGTCGTTTCCGTCTTTCTTTACCTTCTGTATCGCTTAATAAAGACCCAACTGCCTTCATTTCATTTCCTTCCATGATGTTTTCCCCTCTTCCCAGTGAGGTAGGTTCCGTTTTGCTTTTTTTTTTTTTACCATAAGTTTGTATTTTCCTAGTGTATCTTGACGTTCCTACCTTGCTGTGGTTAGGTAATATTCTAGTTCTTCAAAATCGACATCATCTGCATACTTGATTTCTCTTGAAGATGCTGTTGACATTTTACTTCCAATTTTGGGATGATGGACCTTTCTTTGCGATAAGCATGTTCGGAATAGACGAACAATAAGATCGGACTGAGGCTATCATCCGGAGCTGCTCCTATATTGCTTATAAAGATCAGTTTCTGGGTGGCGCCATTGTCTTTGATACTGATAAGGGTTTTACTGTACATGAACTGTATGAATCCCATTTCATCTCCTTGAATCATTACGGTAGTTCTAATATCTCAAGCAGGAGGTCTATCGACAGTGCCAAATGCAACTGACACGTCTTTTCCCATAATTTTGATGCTGCTTTTCTCTATTTTCGTGTTTTGCAACCAGCCATTTAAGAGTCCACATCGTTGCTTACATTCAATTTCCCATCTGTTTTCTATTTTTTCTACAACATGTGTCTTCATGTTGCCAACGACCGTACCAACCAATGACAGAGGTCCTCCACCAAGATGGCAATGGGGTCAGTGCGGGATACATCACTATCAACACGGCACTGGGCCACACCTACCTGCTGTCGGATTTTCAATCAGCCAACTACACAGCGGCCATTGATGAATGCGTCAAGGAAGGGACCACCATGGCTACCTTCGACAACGTCCGACTCCAAGACTTAATCGACTATTTGACCGCAAGCTCCCCGACCCATGACTTCCACCAATTCTGGATCCCAGTAACCAGAACCGGTTCCCCGGGCCTGTATAAATATTACATGGCAGGAGGCGAAGAATTGGACTCGAACATGTGGGCTTCAAATGAGCCTCATGAACTCTGTACCGAGTGTTGTTACCGCATCAAACGATACGGGTCAGCACTACACAAATTAGGTGACCGCGTTTGCAGCGTGTCTAATGTCTATTTTATTTGTGCTAACTATTTGGTGGTGACAACGACAACTGCTGAAGGGACATCTACAACGACTGGTACTACGACTACATCATCTGAAACAATATCTGTAACACCAGAAACAACGACATCTACGCCCTTTGAAACAACAACGGCTGGCGGTATTTCCACATCAACTGTGGCTCAACCACCTTTTACTACAGATGTTACCATATCTACGACAGGTGGTGAAACGTCCACCACTGAACCTGCAGCAAGTACAACCGTCCAGACGGCAAACCCCACACCAACGGTTCCCATGACAACCCCCTACATCGTCCCCCTGTCCACGGGACAACAAATGTCCATCTTGTACATCGGTCTCATCGTGGGCGGGTCCCTGGCCATCAGCTGTTGTTGTTCTGCCACCTGGCTGGCTGTCAATAGAACTCGTCGTTCTTACAGACGGAAGGTGTTGGGTGATGAGAACTTGGAGCAGAAGGGGGAGGAGGAGGAGGAGGATGAAGAAGGAGAGGAGGAAGACACCTCAAATAGTGATTTCAGTTCGGATGACAGTGAGTTATGCGATTTATAACCAGATAGCGAAGACAGCTTTACGCGATACCAGTTCATATATATTGTACTCGACAGACTCTTTCCCAGATGCAATTTATTTGTACGCTCCACTGTAAAAGCTCGCTTTAATGCATTGCAGAGCTGGGTGCGTTAGAAATATTCAAATGCAAACGTCTAGCTGGAAAGCAAGAGTATGTCTGACAGGCTGTCTTAATTTCAAGGTCGAATGTGTCCTCTTTCCTTAGTGACAGTCACGAGAATGAGAAACACGAATGCCCTACTTGAAATGACTCCTTGAAAAGGAAGTTGAACTCCTATTTTGTAGCGTCCACGTGTGACGCATATAAGCGTCGTTGTTCTTGTCACTGCCAAAACCTCGTTTTTGCCACAATGCATTGTGGCCATACTGAACGGCCGTGGAACGGATTCTTTAATTCCAAAAGTGTTTTCATAAGCCTTTTGCCGCACGTGATAAGTGGTTTGGTCTAGATCGTTGTCTGAATGAATTTGAGGATGATCAGTAAGCGCAAGATCTCGCTAGAGCACAACTGAGAGTACTGTTTTAGGTGGGCCCTGAATCTATAGCCAAAATGGATGAAGAAAGATCGCGTCATGTTATTGACAGCAATTTCTCTGTCTTCGTTGAGTGTGGCCAAAGAAATTCCGACGATCTTCAATTAATTGAAGCGAAAGTGGATTTTCCTGGCATGTTATTTAGAGCCACATCAAGCTGTGGACATGAATGGACAGTCCAACACTAATGTTGAAAGGTGAAGATAGAAACGGATGGCGATGCATCACGGCAAAACCGTCCCTCACATCACCTTAACGACGCTCAGGTACTGAGAATGAGGTGAGGATAAGGTGACTTATTTGCGAATAACTGGATATAGGCTTTGTCCGATTTGTAAAACATAATATATGTTTCCTAGAGGCTTCCATTTAGCTTGATAGCTAGGTATAGATCCAGCTACATATATTATATAGATTCCATTTAAGTAACGGACATAGTGATAGATCTACTTTAACTCTATAGATTCTCAAAAAGCTGGCCTCTCAAAGGTTCGAGATTAGAATACGAACGGGAATTTCCGATAAGGGCCGATTTGAGTCGTCACTGTGACAAAGCGGTTGTGCTTTCGATTCACAACCGGAAGGTTAGTGGTTCGAATCCCGTCATTGACATTGATTTAACCCTTGGGAAAGGTATGTACATTAACTGGCTTCGTTTGCGGAGCTACTCTGTGGCTGACGCTCGGTTTTCGATCAAAAACCAAAAGAGAAATATCCCTTCGGGAATGAATTAGTGGAACATTTTTTCTGGGCTGGGCTCTTAGCTGAAGATGGTCAATGAGCCTAGTGAAAATGGGGAAACAATGAAATTTCACGCAAAAACCCACTCGCACAAAACAAAACAAAAAAGCAATATCAAAACAAACTAACAAAGAAAGAAAAATCAAGAAAACCCAAACAAAAAATCTATTATTTCAACAAACATTTCAGACATTTCAGAAAACGATGCAGTCTACCATCCATTCTAATGCACCTTGTAAAGTTTCAAGTCAGAATGTTCAATGGTCCGGAGGCCTTTCGCGATGACAGATCACAAAAATCTATAACATAGTATAGACTTTGACTGTTAATCATTTTCTGGATTGCTTTCAAAGAAATGCATTTTCCATTCCTCACTTTGAACCTGCCGCGGTTGTAAAATAGTACAGATTTCACAAGCGACTTGAGGAGATGTGTTGAAATTGTTTCCTTAAATCCAAATGTTTAGTTTGTTGATGGTTGCGAAGGATCTTTGTTTTCTTCTTTCTATATTATTTTGATCAACAATGAGTGGACCCACATTCTCATTCCTTCCTTTTTTTTTCCATTTTTTTGTGTTTTTTTTCTTTGATAATGAAAACGGTGTCCTAGTCTTAATAAAAGCTGACAAACTCAGATAGCTGAATATTCTTGTCAACGCGCCTTAAACTACTAAAATTACTCTATTATTTTAGTATTTTGATATTAGTGTTGTTCATTTAAGTTTATGTTTGAAAATTTATGTATCTTTGCCATACTTAACATCGGTAGGGAGTTTATTCCACAATCAATCTGAATGTATTAGGGAAATATGAATATAAATGGCCATCTACATTTTGATGAAGGCAGTGTAAATATTTGAACACCACATCTTGCGTGATTATTTCTCATATTGAACTTTACTAGTGGTAATATTGCTTCTCCATCAATTACTTTGAAAAGAATAGTTACTTTATTTCTAGCTCTTTGTTCTTTTCTTTTTATTGATTATTTTGAGAACTTGACATTTATCTGGGTGAAATTCCATTGTCTCATTGCTGGAGCGAGTTTAGATCTTTTTGGAGTATTTTGCATTTGGTCCCTTTTGTAAGATTTAGATCAAAATCATTTATATATATTAAAAAGAAGAGGGGGCCTAACACTGTACCCTGTGGTACTCCTTAAAGAACTAGTTTAGGGTTTGACTCTATACCTTCCACAGTAACTCTTTGAGTTCTACCTATAAGAAATTATTCAGTCCAATATAGAATTTTATCCTGTATGCCGTATCCTTTAAGTTTTAATAATAGCACAGACTAGAGAATACTTTTCTTATCTGTGATAATAGTCCCTGATTGTCTGCTTTGTCCTGGGCCTTTGGGAAATAAAAAAGAATAGCACCTATTTAAGCAGTTGCTAAAATCATTAATTGTTGTTATTAAATGAGTTTCACAGCTTCTCTTTTTCCTAAATCCATGTTGGATGTTATTAAGTATATCATGTTTTTCTAGATTGTCCATTATATTGCTGTGTGTGATATGCCCTAGCGATTTACGAGTTACTAGCTGCTGCTCTCCTATTTAAATTTCTGCACTTGAGAAGAATGAAGTGTATTTTTGTCCTGCCTTTTCTTTTTGTTCAGGTGTTTACCTGAATTCCTCCTAGGCATTTAAATGTTTCCTTTTCCTCAGCTTATTCTAACTCCTTTCCATTCATTTTGAAATCCTCTGTATCTTTGCCGTATTGCAAATTTTGACTGAACCTGTATTTCATAATCTGAATGAACTTTAGGAATATGATTCCAAACGAATGTCTACATTAAGGAGTTGGTGATTTAAATAATTTAGTAGCAGACAAAATTGAAATCTTCGAGTGTTTATACTGCCTGGCAATTAATTACGTTGAAATATTTCGTAAACATCTTATTTGATGCTCTTTCAGGGGTAATATTATTCATAACTTTATGTAAACTGATGAATAGTTTTAGTTCTTGGTTGAAAGGTCTGCAGGATGTTTTATGTATTATCTCTTCGTTTGATCTTATTATTTGATAATGCGGATGCCATAATACGCCAATTTCATCCTCTAGAACTGGTTTTAAAAACGATTTGGAGCAACCGCAATATGCAAATATGTCTATGCCGTCATCCACCTCAAGTCAAGTGATCTTTTAATCAGTCCAGGTTGATTCTTGGGTCACAAAGTGCAGTAATCACTAGAGGCATACTATGATTATGTACTCACTCATTGGAGATACAGCATAACAAGGTTACTTAGAATTACTTAGAGTTGAATTCCAGCAGAGGTTCTAGTGATTCTTTTTGCTTGACTCCATGGCTTTCTGTTGGTTTGTGGGGATTGCAGCTTTACAGTTGTAGGAAGCGTCTTCCTTCTCCCAGGTCTTGTCGAGACCATTTTAACCCCACTCTGGGATTTAGAGCATTCCTCGACGTCTTTTAACGTATTTATGATAATGATTTTTTATTCGTCGGATAGCTAAAAGCTTTGTGCACTTAAAAGTATTATTATGCTGCAGATGAACATGGTTTTTTTTTTTCTTCTTTTTCTTCTTTTCTTCCTCTGACATCATCTGTGGATCCTAACGTTCTTCCCCACATCGACTTCTTAAACCAAGATGGCAATGGGGTCCGTGCGGGATACACTTCCATCAACACCACTCTGGGCCACACCTACCTGCTGTCGGATTTTCCCTCAGCCAACTACACAGCGGCCATTGATGAATGCGTCAAGGAAGGGACCACCATTGCTACCTTCGACAACGTCCGACTCCAAGACTTGATAGACTTCTTGACGGCCAACTCTCCCACCTACGACAAGTACCACATATGGATTCCAGTCAACAGAACCGGTTCCCCGGGCCAGTACAAGTATTACTACTCGGAAGGAGGAGAGGAAGTTGCCCCCAGTATGTGGGCCTCAAGGGAGCCGGGGGAAACGTGTGGCTCTTGCTGCTTTCGCATTAAGCGCTATCATTTACGTTTCCACGAGTTGAGTGACCGCGTTTGTTGGGACCCGACAATCGAATTTATTTGTGTCGATAATACCCAGACGACAACCCCCACACCAACAGATCCCATGACAACCCCGTACATCGTCGCCTTGTCCACAGGACAACAGATGTCCATCATGTACATCGCGGTAATTGTGGGCGGGTCCCTGGCCATCAGCTGTTGTTGCTCTGCCACCTGGTTGGTTGTCAATAGAACTCGTCGTTCTTACAGACGGAAGGTGTTGGGTGATGAGAACTTGGAACAGAAGGTGGGAGAGGAGGAGGAAGACACTTCCAGTAGTTCTTTCAGTTCGGAAGACGGCGAGTAAGGTGATTGCGTAACTCTTTATGTGCGATATATCGACATGAGCATGACTTAACTTTGACCACATTTTGTCCATAGTCGTCATCCCGATATAATATGAGAAAAAGAGGCCAGAGAGCTAAATCGTGCTTATGATGCGGTTGAACAAATTGTACACAAAGGGTTAAATTGTGCTCGAGCTGGGATTGGTATAAAATGAGTTCAGATTTCATCGGATTACCAGAGGAACAGGACACTTTTACAAAAAAAACAACAACCCTGTTTTGTTTTGTTTTTGTTTGGTTTTTTTTTTTGTTTTTTGTTTTTTGTTTTTTTGTTTTTTGCCAGAAGACAAAAATATACAACAAAGACGTTTCTCAAGACTTGACAGTATTATTACTATTATTATTGTTATTGTTTTTGTTGTTGTTGTTGTTGTTATTATTAATATTATTATTATATTATTATTATTATTATTCTTTTTATTATTATTATTATTATTATTATTATTATTATTATTATTAATTTTTTATTGT
>JBCHJU010440001.1:0-13417 GCA_039654505.1 Plocamopherus imperialis
AAGAAGAAGAAGAAGAAGAAGAAGAAGAAGAAGAAGAAGAAGAAGAAGAAGAAGAAGAAGAAGAAGAAGAAAAACAATAAGAAGAAGAAGAAGAAGAAGAAGAAGAAGAAGAAGAAGAAGAAGAAGGATGAGGAGGACAAGGATGAGGAGGAGGAGAAGGAGGAGGGGGAGTTTGAGTTTGAAACCAATTCACACCTCTCGTTAATTAACTATGAATCATGAAAACAATAAGTGATTCAATGGTCGAAGGAAACCGACTGTTACTATTAGGTATACGGTGTGAAACTTACACCGGATGCCTGACCCCGATCTTGCCAAAATCGAGGAGTGATGGGTCTCTACTACAAGTACTACTCCCTATCTCAGCATTAATGCAGCGAAAATAAGGTTTGAGTATCATATGAAGTCCTCTTACTATTATGCTCAAGTTCTTTTGAAGGTCAAAGAAAGATGGGTCAATCTGCATGGTGATTATGTAGACAGAAAGCATTGTAATGTGAGGATACAATGTCAACTTTCTACTTGCCCCCTCCATTGTTAGGGTAAAGGCATTGTGGCTGACGCTCGGTTTTGGGTAAAAAAAAAACAAAAGACAAATTTCCTTTCGGGAGTTAAGATATGCCTAACTAACTAATCACCGTCTCTGTATATTATATATGTATCATTAAATACATAAATATACAAGATGGTTTCTTTTTTGTGTTTTTTTAAACTGGTACAGAACCTCAACTCAGCAACTAAAAAATTAGTCTATACTCTGTTAGTGTTCGCATGCAGATGCTACAAAAGACTTAACGCTGGCGGGGACAACATTTGCAGTTTTTATGTGAAAACTGTGTTCACGTAGAGGCCTTGATAGATTGGAAAGATTAACACATTTTCACAAAAGTAGTACATTTATCACAAAAATTCCGAATAATTCCAAACAAAAAGCTAAATTGCCTTAAACCAATTGTTCAAGATCTTTATCAGAAAGTCTAAAACAAAAAACATCCTTAAAAAAAGAAACCCATTCCCTTTTCCCCTCGCCCCCATTACTTGCCTGCAAACGTCAGAAAAATCTTAGGGACCTTTTAGTACACAGTCGCCTTCGTTCTTCCATTACTGCAAGGTCGACTTTGACTAGCTCAGTATGAAAATTCATATACATATAGTGTGCTTTTATGTTGTTTTTACGTACATGTAACTTTTTAGTGTAACTTTTGCCATTTTTTACAACTTTTGGTGCAACTTTCTTGATTTACTGGTACAACTTTGGGCACTTTTCAGTATAACTTTCTGAAAGGACAGTTTTATGGATTAAATGGACAGAACACACAACGACAACATTCTACAAGAACTGGGAACATGCAAAAGCCTTCTCCTCTCTCCATAATCAAGAAAAGGAAGCTAAAATATATAGGCCATGTTTCAAGTCAAGAAATCAAAATACAGACCTGATGAAGACATCTTCCAATTCAATCTGAAAGGAAAACAGATAGACCACTAGCAAGCTACACCAACTCCATCACGTCGCTTGGCGTGAGCCTACAAAGGGACAGCCAGGATAGGGCAAAGTGGAAGAGAATGGCACAGAGACTTCGGTAGCTAACATCAAGGACGATGAAGCCGACAGGTGACAGGTGAGGTGTAAAAAAAGGGGAGGGGGAAAAAAAAAAAAAAAAAAAACCACCCCCCCCCCCCCCAAACAAAACAAACCCTCAAAAACAGATGGCTGAATGGCAAAATAATGGACATTTTTTTCTTTACATACAGGAGATACTTTACCTTTGTTTCTTGACTGATATCCATTTCCCTTTCCATGAACTGAATGGAAAAAAAACACCTTTTAGAATATTAGTGTCTATTACTTTATGAAGAATGTGTGAAAATTATTGGGGAAAATTCAGGCTACATTCTGAGCTACTTTGACCATCTAGAGTGACTACGTGTAGATTAACAATAATAACAATGGCCATCTTTTTATGGTTCACAAAACAAAGGAAACATGTTAGACAGTCTAATGGTGTGAGTAAATCCTATTCAAATTCAAAAGATGTAAGTAAATCCTATTCTAGACATGTAAGAAACAAGTATGAGGAAAGGGGCTTGATTGTAGCACAAAGAAAAAGATCTGACACATTAGAACTAGACAATTTAAATGAGCCCAATAGAGAAAAATTACAAAAGAGAAGAATTTTTTATAGAAAAGTAAGAAAGAACAATTTGGATCCACTGAGACTTAAACCCAGGACAGTGGCACTGAATCGCCTTGCTCAAGAATAGAAGAGCGTTCTTACTGCCCAAGCCAATAAAAAAGGAGTATATGACCAGAGCATCTTAACTCAACTCTTTGACTGCTATAAGCCAAATTATTAGCATGATTTTGCTCTTTGACAATAATATATAATATAATAAACACATGGTGCTCATCCCTATATATGGGCACATTTTAGTTAAATCAAGCTCATGTTGATGTATGGGTTTATGGTTGTGAAAGGATTAAAAACCACTGACCTGGTGAGCAAAGACTTTCTCAAAGTGTGGCAATGGAATGGCATCAACCTTCCTAGTCAGCTGAAAGCAAAACAATGCAGTAGCAATTACTCATTATTTCTAGAATCTAGGATACAATGGCCATTACTCCTTGAATCTATGATACAATGGCCATAACTCATTACTGCTGGAATCTATTATACAATGGCCATAACTACTTGAATCTATGATATAATGGCCTTTACTCCTTGAATCTATGTTATGATATAATTAGTGCTGGGATCTATAATATAATGGCCATTACTCCTTGAATCTATGACATAATGGCTATTACTCCTTGAATCTATGACACAATGGCCATTAGTGCTGGAATCTATGATACAAGTTGGTACGGACAAGACGGTATGGATATGGAAAAAATGGTATGCACAAGATGGTATGGGCAAGATGCTATCTTCGTAATGCATGGTATAGTCCCGATGGTATGGACAAGATGGTATGGTCAAGATGGTATGGACAAGATGGCATGGTCAAGATGGTATGGACGAGATGGTATGGTAAAGATGGTATGGTCAAGATGGTATGGACGAGATGGTATGGTAAAGATGGTATGGTCAAGGTGGTATGGACAAGATGGTATGGTCAAGATGGTATGGACGAGATGGTATGGTAAAGATGGTATGGACAAGATGGTATGTACAAGATGGTGTGGTCAAGATGGTATGGACAAGATGGTATGGTCAAGATGGTATGGTCAAGATGGTATGGACGAGATGGTATGGTCAAGATGGTATGTACAAGATGGTATGGTCAAGATGGTATGGACAAGATGGTATGGTCAAGATGGTATGGTAAGATGGTATGGTCAAGATGGTGTGGTCAAGGTGGTATGGACGAAATGATATGGTCAAGATGGTATGGTCAAGATGGTATGGACAAGATGGTATGGTCAAGATGGTATGGACAAGATGGTATGGTCAAGATGGTATGGACAAGATGGTATGGGCAAGATGGTATGGACAAGATGGTATGGACAAGATGGTATGGACAAGATGATATGGACAAGATGATATTGATAAGATGGTATTGACAAGGCGGTATGGACATGATGGTATGGACAAGATGGTATGGACAACAGCTTACTTCAATCAACAGGGACTGGTTTCTGGTTTTGACAAAGTGACTGGCATTGGCCATGACTGAGGACAACAGTAACCTGGAAACAACAACAACATATGTACATGTATATGTAATCAGATTTAAACCATTGCAGAAGTAACAAGAAAAAAATAAATACAAGAAAAACAAAGACTTGAACTTCAATTGAAAACATTAAACAACAACAATAAACAGAAAAACAAACAAACAAACAAAACACCAAATCTGCGAAGGCCAAAGAAAGCCTAAATGTAATCCAAGAGAACATTGTGTGTGGAGGAATGGTCCTGGTCTTCATCCTTCACTCCAAGACAATGGAAATACAATAAACACAATGGAAAATAAATGGACCACAAAGGGAAAAATAAATGGACCACAAAGGGAAATTGATGGACCACTGACAATGTGAAAATAAATGGACCACAGAGGGAAATTGATGGACCACTGACAATGTGAAAATAAATGGACCACAGAGGGAAATTGATGACCACAAAGGGAAAATAAATGGACCACATAGGGAAAATGATGAACTACGAAAGGAAAATAAATGGACCACATAGGGAAATTGATGGATCACAAAGGGAAATTGATGGATCACAAAGGGGAATTGACGGACCACAAAAAATGAAATAGATGGACCAACCACAAAGGGAAATAATCACAAAGGGAAATCGAGGGACCAAAAAGGGAAATTGACTGACCACAGAGGGAAATCGATGGATCAGGATAGGGAATATATGGACCACGTAATGAAATAAATGGACCATGAAGAAGGGAAATAAATGAACCACAAAGGAAAATAAATGTACCCAACACAAAGGGAAATCAACGTACCCACCACAAAGGGCAATAAATGGACCGACCACAAAAGGAAAAAAGTGGACGATGAAGGAAAATCCACAAAAATAATTGACATCCACCACTGGAAAGAAAAATTGTAGGTTACCTGGCCCTGATGAAACACGTCAGCTGCCTTTCAGGAAGCAGTTGGGTAAATTCAGGTGGCACAGCCCAAGCTGATTGAGATGTTTGGAGGTGGTCATAGGCCTCCCCCAGCTTGACCCAGGTTTGAGGGAAGAGTGGCTGTAGTTGACATAGCTTTTCCAAGGCCTCCACGCATTCTGAAGAAGAAAAGTAGGCCTGTTATATTGTCTCCAAGACCTTGACACATTCTAAAGTAGAAAAGTAGGCGTGTCATATTGCAATACGGTGTGACTTGTCATGTGGGTTAACGGGCAATTTGAACAGCAGTGTGTGTGCATGAATGTATGTGTGTATGTGTGCATGTATGCGTGGGTGTAGTATGTATGTATGAATGTATATAATTTGTAGTATGTGTGGATGTCTGTGCAGTATGTGTGTTTGTGTATATATTACATATATATCGGCTGGTCCAAAAAAAACCAAAACGTCTCCAACTTTCAAGGCTCACTATATCATTGTGACAGCTTACTTTTTTAAATAGTGTTGGAACATTACAAAATGAATAAATTCCCTACAATGAGTGAAAATTTAAGCTTGATTAATTCAAGGGCTTTAAATTTATAAGATATACATTAGAGAGATGTTGCATTGCCCAATATCATGGAAATCGAATGTCAGAAGCCTCATTGAAAAAGTCAAATGACAATTAAAAAAGGAGATGAGATTGCGATCAAGCTCTGCCACCGATTTTCTTCTATACTTTATTGAAAATGATATAATACAAGACAAAATTGTACTCATACTGAACATTCTCCATCAAACAAAACTCGTCTGCTAGACTTATCAAGCCAAATTGTGTCAGTCTTGACTTCACACTCATACAAGCATCTGAGTTCTAATTTAGACTTAGATTTAGTTTTAACTTGTCATTTGTTAGACCTGATTTACGTCTGAGAATAACAGAACACGTAAATGTAGGTCTAAATCTAGATCTAGTTATAATCTAAATCTATCTGTTTCTAGATCTAGACCCTCATGCTTTGATTCTGAAGATTGTATTCAACAAAACTGACGCTAGGAGGGCATACAAATTTTTAGGACAATCTCCCTATTGTAACAGCTCTATGTTATTAATATTTTTGAAATTTTGCTGGTGAGTACAAAATTGTTTTATTAGACTGCCAATTTAAAACTGAGTCCCTTTCAAAATTGTGATTTTATTATCTTTCTAAGTTGGAGACGTTTCTTTTTCGGGCCAACCTCTGTATTTAAATTTGAGTCTGTGTAGAACGTACATTTATGTACAGTGCAACCTCTGGATAACAACATCGCCCGGGACCGGACAATTATTTTGTTATCAGGGAATATTGCTATTCCGAGGTTTTCAAAATGGCTGAAAAAGGGGGCGTGGCGAGACGTCCGTGAAAATAACTATGCCATGCGCGGACAAATGCCTGTGATTCAGTGTGATAAGACGTGTCCAAACCATCTTAGAATGTGTCATTATTTTGATCATAAACAGTGCTCAAAGGCTACATTCCTTGTCCCAATCATCTTTGAATATGTCATTGTTTTGATAATAAACATTGCTCAATTGCCACTTTCCGTCTGTAGTGCATTGCTATACTATTAGTATTAGTATTAAGCTGGAGACAGGCATGAGTTCAGCAGTGTTAAATAGCATATTAATACATGTATTATAAACGAACACTGGGGGTGGGGTGGGAAGACAGCAAAGCTAGTATGCAAATCGTCAATCGTGAGAGATCTTTGAGATCTTTCCCCCCTAGAAAAGAGAGGCAGAGGGAGGCCAAAAACCACATGGAGGAGGAAGACCCAGCTGGAAGTCAAACAAGCTGGTCTTTCCTGGTACCAGTAAGAGAGGATGATCCAGGATAGGGTGAAGTGGAGGCACTTCCTTGGCTACCTATGCTCATCCACGAGTACAAGGGTTTAAGAAGAAGAAGGAAAAGAAGAAGAAGAATGTGTATATTTGTATATGTGTCTACTTATATATGTGTGTATGTATGTGTTTATGCATGTGTGTACCAACTTTGGCTTACCATTCCACCTTCCTAGCCTTTCGCACACAAATGACAGGAGAATCAAACACTGCCTTTGTTTTGCCTCATCTTCCTTTGACATTTCCTCTACCTGTGAATAAAAAAAGACCCAAAATCAACAAAAGAGATAAAAATATAGAAAGAAGTATAGGTCATCCATATGCATTGCATACATCGAACAGTACCATGCTACCAAGGAGGGGAAAAAATGGTAAATTTGAAGGACCGCTTATGAATTAAATTAAAATTACTTTAGGAAAGCCTCTTAAAGTTAAATGATTTACATTTTATGTGTACCTACAAGGCCATGTCACTGTTTACCTACAAGGCCATGTGTCACTGTATACCTACAAGGCCATGTGTCAGTGTATACCTACAAGGCCATATGTCAGTGTGTACCTACAAGGCCATGTCACTGTGTACCTACAGGGCCATGTGTCACTGTATACCTACAAGGCCATGTGTCAGTGTGTACCTACAAGGCCATGTGTCACTGTATACCTGCAAGGCCATGTGTCAGTGTATACCTACAAGGCCATGTGTCACTGCATACCTACAGGGCCATGTGTCAGTGTGTACCTACAAGGCTATGTCAGTGTGTACCTACAGGGCCATGTGTCAGTGTATACCTACAAGGCCATGTGTCAGTGTGTACCTACAAGGCCATGTCACTGTGTACCTACAGGGCCATGTGTCACTGTATACCTACAAGGCCATGAGCAATCTGTAGACATTTGTCCTCCACACCCAGGTAGGTGTAGCATCTGCACAGAGATTCTTTGACATCCCGTTGTGTTGATACATTGGAGGGATGTATGATATCTGTGGATGTGACATTTCAAAAGATTCTGTATATACCTTGTCATGTGAAATTATAAAGTCTTCAACAAGCAAAAAGTTTCATATTGCTAAAAAATCTCACATCCTTCCTACATTGCTATTTCTCTGTCACACTATAAAGTTGTTTCATCTCCGATCAATTCTTTTCAATGACAAACAGAAATCGGGGTATTTTTTCAGTTATAAAAAACATTAAATATGCTACAATTATAAAACAGAAAAAACAACAACAATCAAATACAAAACAACCAGCCACCCAACTAGAGAAAAGAACTAAAAAAACAAACAAACCCCAAAACAAACCCAACAACAAAAATAAAACCAAAGCAAAAAGCTAATAAAACAACCTACTCCCCCCCCCCTCCTCAAGAAATAAAAAAAAAAATGAAAAGGCAATGACCCCCTCCCCTCCTTCAAATACAAAAAATGAAAACAACAACAAATGACCCCCTCCCCCTCCTCCAACTTCCCTAAAATTTTACGGACACCTTAACAGAAAATTACTATGTTTCTGGAACATAAATACCTAACAGTGCTTCATATCTCTGTGCTGCACTGGAATAATCCCTGTGTCGATACTGCAAGTCTGCGTCAAATTTCATCATTTGCTGCAGCTGCTCTGAATTGTTTTCCCTTGGGGCAGTATTGACTGCTTTGTCACAAGCAAAGGATGTGAAGGCCGATTCAAACCACTGTTGGTACAAGGTCAGTAGAAATATATGTTTCTGATATGGGTCACTGCCAAAAAGTACTCATTTTGATAGGTACCTTACGAAAATCACTACAGCTCAGTTAATTGTAATCTAAATGTTGCTGTATCTATGTTTGAGTGTTCAGAATTGATTAAACAAACTGTATGAGCAAAATAAACCACATGAGTTTGCTTGTTTTGTTAAAATCAGAAATAACTTTTCCATGTCACCATAATTATTGCTTATTGAAAGTTGACACATGACTTGTACTTTAATATAAACAATTTATTCTCACTAGTCTTTGCAATTGTTAGATTTTGATCTAGTCAGAGTATCCAAGTCAAGATATTATCAGAAGTTACACACCACCCTGACTACAAAAGATACGCATTTTTGAGTAGTTTAACTTGTTTTTGTGGCAATTACCAAAGCATTTCATTCTCATTTATGATCTTGAAGTTACTTATCCATTTATTTTTACAATTTCTTGAATAGATTTGCTTGTGTGACATCATTTTTGTCATCAGGGGTGATGTTCGACATTTATTTGACGCCAATTACAGCTTTTAAATCAATTGATTCTTTAATAAACATGTTCCTTCTTCCACAAAATGTGTTTGTTTTCATCATTGCTTGAAGTCTGATTTTTAGCACTGTTGTCCCCTTTAATGCTAGTGCTTTTTGGCATTGACCCATATATGCATTGATTATAATATGATTACAATATTATATAGTCATTATGACTCTAATTTAGATTGATGATAGCACTGAAAAGTAGATGTGGCACGATAGATCTAGACAATTCCAATAAGCTCAATTGAGAATTATTACAAAAACAGAGGGAAGAATTTTAATTATAAAAAAAAATAGGAAGAAACCAATTTTAGTTTCACTGAGGTTTAGCATTGACATTTGGCACCGTTTCACCAGGTCATTGAAACCAATTCGCCTCAACTGGAAAAGCAGGGTGTTCTTACTAACCAAACTAATTCACCACTTATAGAGTTCAATCTTCAGTGGAACTAAAAATTTGGTTTTTTAAATTTTTCGTACAAATAGAATTCTTCACTTGCAATAATTCGCAATGGGGCCGACTGAAAAAGTCAGAGCTTGACCCCTGACCTCTAACCACCCCTTGACCACTGACCTTTAGCCATCCTTTGTAAACAGTTCCTGACCAGGGACACCCATGCTACTCTACATGTAGATCTAATCCAGATACAGTGGAGCCCGCTTAAGATAAATTGCTATGGAACCGATCCACAAGTTTATCTTAAGCAAGGTTTATCTTAACCATTTCAATGAAAATTAAGCTAAAAGCCACACAAACACACAGGCTCATACACACACGCACACACACACATCCTACGTAGGCTGCCTTCAGCAGGGGTGTTGGCTTAGCGTCTTCAGGGGTCATAACACCGTACAAAAATATACAATAGGCCTACAATTACAACTTGGCTCCAATCGCAGAGCATGAAGTGGACAACCATGTTACGGATGTATGCCTGTAGTACATTTTTGTAGCTGTAGAGTTTATCTTAAGCGGACCGCGGGTCGTGGCGTTTATTATAGTTTATTTTAACTGTATTTTCGTTAGTAATGGCAAAGAGAAAAAAAATGGATCCAATGAAAAAGTTTATATTAACTGAAAATTTATCTTAAGCAGACTCCACGGTAGATGTTCCGGCTCTAACTTCAAAAATTCTAGTCCTAAATTAAATTAATAAATAAATGATCAAATACATAATTAATTACATGAGTAAATAAATAAATAAAATAAAGATGACGTTGACTTTCTTCTGAGGTCGTGTTCATTTACCTATCTTTTCTTTGAAGCCAAAAAGTTGATGATTTATAGATAAAGAGGTATCTAATGACACCACCCATATCATCTAACACCTCTAATGATACATTTAACTTTAGACGGCCCAATCTCCGATCAATTTAATCCTGTAGCAACTGCTACCCTTAAAACAAACCATATAAACATGATTTACTAAAAAAAACCCGCAAGAAACAAAGCAAGAGAGAGTTTGTAAAACGGTGTACTCCACCTCGTCTTAGTCTTAGTCTTCATAATAGCCGACAAATTCAGATAGCTGAGTATTCTTGTAAACGCGCCTTAAGTACTATATTATTTATTATTCTAGTATTTTGATGTTAGTGTTGTACATTAAGTTTCTACTTCAAATCTTCTGTATCTTTACTGTACTTTACATTGGTAGAGAGTCTATTCCACAATCTGAACCACCTAGAACCCTATGTGATATCCTTGGTAGGTGTTGATAAGTCGCAGCCCTGATTTACAAACTTTTTCTAGCATAAGCAGCTGCGGACTGTAAGCCGCAAAAAGGTAGAGACATAAAATGTGTAGAATTGCATTCTTTGATTTTAGACTACCAAGCTTGGAAAAAGAATATGGCCTGGAGTAGCCAGTTGATCACATGATCTACAAATGTATCTTGTTTCACTGTTCCAAGGCCCTCATGATCTCTACTGTTATCAAAAGCTGTTCTCTTGATTAAATGATAATTTCAGAGCTACTCATACTAATAAATGGACTTTTATTTCAATCTTAAATTAGCCTTCCTAAAACGCAACATCAATGACTGTCCATAAAATGTAAGGGATAATAGCCAAACTGTAATAATAAAAAGAAAGCTACTTTGAGGAAATCTCAACTCAATGGTTTTCATGTAGCACTGACAATATGCCATATATAAATGTCTTAACAGCTCTACTGATGTACCTGCATTCATTAATCCATTCACTGCTTTGACAACATGGTAGGTCTGAAAAGGTTTCAAGATGGCATTTGTCCCATTTTCTGTGATCCATCATGTGGAGATCCATGTAGCCAGCCTCATCTAGGCAAGCAAAAACGTCAAGAGAAAATCAAATTTTCAATCATCGACTTCCTATCTAAGATTGAAATTTATTTTGTGTCTCATATTGAAATATTCTTGGTTCTTAACGGATCTTTATTGACAGCTTAAATTATTTGAGGCACAGTGGCTCAATGGATAGTGTGTTGGGCTTGAGACTAAGGGGTCTTGGGTTCGATTCCTGCCATTGACCGTTGTGTTTTTTCTTTAAGCAAGAAAATTTACTCCATTTGCTTCAACCCACCCAGGTGTCAAATGGGTACCTAACAATTGATGGCACTGTTGCGCAAAATATACTGCACATTATAATTTACTGTAAAGCTCTTTGAGGCTGTCTATCAGGGCTGAAAGCGCTATAAAAGTGCAATCTTTAACTTTTTTTTCACTAAAATCAATGTTATCCTGGTTTAATTTACTTTCCAATAATAATGTGAAAAAACTTATGAATCAAATGTCACAAAAGAAAAAGAAAAATTGATGAAAATCTTACCTAAAGATCTTCTTAACTCAACACTTCAAACTAAAATCTCAAGCTTGAATTTTTGTCATATTCTTAAAGCTCAACTTTAAGCGCATTAATTTTTCAATATTATTATTGCGTAACGTATAATGCTGAAAACGTTTTTTATTATATGTTTTCATGATTAACTCAGGAAAAATCTACTCTATACATCGGGCAGTGTTACCAATTCACTCAGATCATTCCTTTGAAAAAGTTGCCAACTCGTCAGACTTGATGGCCTAAGGAGGAGACATAATGTATCACCAAGATATCCCATCCATGGCACAGGCAGTGTTCTCAAGTCCTGGGGATAAATCATTGTTTATATAAATGTGATAACAATGTCAAATACCGGTACTTTAACTCTTATTTCATTATTTCTTTTTTTGTTCTTGCTTTAACATAGACCATTTCCATTCTCATTAAAGTAGTCCTTTCAAGCCTTTCAAGCTTATCCCTGTTCCCGTAGCATGAATTGACAGTGACAGATTAGATCTATCACTTTCTGAATAGGATAATAGTCTATTGCAGAATACTTCTCCCAGCCGCGGGACCTCTCGGTCCATGGCCTAACACTCTACCGCAGAGCCACCATGTCCCCAAAATATCAGTAAATAACAGTGACTTAAAGGTGAGTTGCATAACTGTATATTATGACAGTGAGTGATATGTCAGTATATAACACTGACTGGCATGTCAGTATTTCTCATTAAAGAACATTAATTGAAAGCTCAATCAATTGTTCCTCTTTAGAGACAGCAGTATACCAATACTTCATATTTGCGAGAATTGCACATATTTTGGCCGCTCTCAGCATAAATGATATATTTACAGTATACCTAAGATATAACAGCACAAATGGGACTTTCCCTTTCTTGCTGTTACATCAGAGTGCCGTTACAACTGAGCACATTAAAAACCATGACATTGTAAAGAGTTGTGCTTCCTTGCACCTTTGGAAATGGGAAAGAGAAAGGGGAAGGGATGGAGGAAGAGGAGGGGAGTGCCGGTAAGCTTATACAGACCAGTGCAAGTGTGATGACTGCGCACAACACGCTGTTGAAGGAATAGAGAGGCATTTTAGTTGACTTCTGAGGGTAAAGTAGTAGTAGTCCTTTCAAGCCTTTCGGCTCAAAGGGCCAGGGCTTATCCTGGTTTTCGTAGCATGAAGCGGACAATGACAGATTAGATCTATCATTTTCTGAATAGGATGCTAGTCTATCACAGAATATTTTCCCAACCAAAACTGTACCCATTTTCACCTGGGTCGAGTGAAGTAAAAGGGGTAAATTTTCTCCCTTACGGAAAAAACGCATTTTCCACACAGTGGTACGAACCAGTGACCTCTCGGTCAGTAGCCAAAAGCTCTACTGCAGAGCAACGGTGCCCCCACGCTTCTGAGGGTAGCACTGATAATTTTTAGTAGGTGAATGCCTGTATTGTAAACAGCTCCGCCTACCTGAAGTGCCGTCAATACAGAAATAAAGGTCATGGGTGCCATTTCATCAGTAAAGTTTTAATGTCATTTAATAGAGTGGAAAAGGCTTGGGGAAGGTGCCATTATACTTGTAGCCCTAGCTATTATATATGGACTGGATCATACCTAATATTAATCTTTTGGAAATGATATCAATGGGATAGGTTGATGGGTCGGTGATTAACTGCCAATCTGCATTGTCCGGTCCTTAAAAAATCTGTAATGATAGCATGTTTAGAAAAAAGGTGAAATTATTTCTTTTGAATTTTTAACCTTAACTTTGTAGGAAGACTTTTCTGCTTCTTAATAAACTATTTTTACAGGGGGTATACTACTAAAAAAATCATTTTCCAGAATAAGGAGAAATATGCAACTTTATTTGTTTAGGATGAATGCTT
>JBCHJU010440112.1:0-13407 GCA_039654505.1 Plocamopherus imperialis
GAGAGAGAGAGAGAGAGAGAGAGAGAGAGAGAGAGAGAGAGAGAGAGAGAGAGAGAGAGAGAGGAAGAGAGAGAGAGGGGGGAGAGGGGGGAAGATATATGAATGCTAACAAAAGACAGTTTGCAATATGACATGTTCTCCATCCATGCAATCTCAGTTACAAGATCCTTTTACCAGTATACATATAATATATAAAAGAAGGCGACAATCAATAACATCTAAAGAAAAAAAAAAAGCAACATTTATTTATTAATTTTTTTAATGTATCAAAGTTTATATGAGTGTACTTCAACCTAAATACATTTGTTTCAACATGAAACCAAAATGATCTTCATTGATGTAAAAAAACAAAAAAACAACAAAAAACAAATGAAATGAAAGCTGGACCTCCTAACATTGTGAGTTCTCAAAAATTAAGGGTATTCATACAATATGCATGTATATATATGCATGTATATGATATACATATATATAATTTTAATATATGTATATAAATATATATATCTATTTATGCATTTTAAATCAAATGTGCGATTATTTAATAAATTTAACATCTATATCCATGTACAATCACATGCACTTCCTATAGCCTGTCCACAAAATATTATATTAGTGAACTTTGTGAAGACTTATAACTTCAAAATCTTGACTCAGTTGTTACGAAATCTTACATTAAGCAAAAAAAAAAAATGTATTTCCGGGTATAAGGATAAATTCATTTTCTTCATAATTAAGTAGAGATCATTGATAGTCCAACTTCATGGTGCTACTTAAAATTTAATGAGTATTAATTTGGGTTTACTTAGACCGTAAAATAAAGCAAAATACTCATGGTTTTCTCAAAGTGAGCAAAACACTCTTACTATTGGTATAAGCTATGTGCGAATTCAGCATATAAATATTCACAATTTTGGTTGGCAATATGTCTCACATTATTTCTGACAATAGCAAATGTCAATAAATCTCCCTCTCTACAATTTGATTAATTCTTATGACCATGAATATGAAGATACTACTCAACAGATCTTTTGGAATCATCCAGCTCTGTGCAAAAACAAAAGAATACATGTAATGACAAAATATTTAAGTCTACATTTATGCTATACTGCAGCAATAATGAAAATGTAAGATGAAGACAAAGAATTTAGAAAAAAAAACACATTTGAGACCATGCTAGATGTAAGTACATGTATCAATATACCATTGCTACATTCTTTGAACAATAACCTCTGTTCTTGAAAAATCATTATGATCCTTATCAAATTTCAAGCAAATTTTCATGGCTTGCTTGACAGTCTCTGTAATAAAATTATTCAGATAACAAAAAGTGGTCCGTATTTCACAAAAATTATTCCAAACACAAAAAGTTGACATATAAATAATATTACAATAATCAAATATCAATAATAAAGAAATGGCTGCTTTAAGAGAAAGTTTGATAATTGAACTTCGAAAAAAACAAAAAACAAAAAACAAAAAAAAATAGTTGTCACTATAGTTTATTTATTTAAAATAATAGATTGTAGGCAAATAAGCAGGAAAACTGAACAGTCAATTTATCAAGATATTTTCCAGAAAATGTCTGTCAAAGTTTGTGAATCAACTACAGTAATTACAAAAAACATAGCAATAGAGCAATAATCATAATAATAATAACAATAATACAAAACACAATAATGATATAACATCACCAAATAATAATGGTATTAAAACAGTATAATATCAAAAGGTATGTTTAAGTTTTAGTGGAACTGATTATGTAATAATAATAACACTAATGACAGCAACAAGAACAAAATCGAAAACTAATGATAATTTAATAAGAATATGGCTTGTGATTGTAATGGCGATCATCATCAGTTAATTGCAAATCATGGTAAACATTGAACTTTTACATAATTTATGTAAACAAAATACTAAAATACAAATTAAATAGAAATAATCATGACCAAATCTCATAATAGGAGTTGTACCCAGCTAAAATGTAATGCTTGTAATTCTTTTGATTTTATATAAAATATGAATAACTATTTATTACATTGTGTTCAGTTATGAAAATAAATACCAGATCATGGACATTAACCACTTCTGAGCCATAGGCCAGAGAAACTCTAGGGCATCTAAGCCGTTTCTTTTCATAGCCTTTCTAGGGGAATTAAAGTCAAACAAACTTTGGTAAAGTATAAGCATTTTACACCATTATAACAGAGTTGTCTACAATAATTGATGGTAATACATATATATGTGTTCCTATAAATAATTGAGTTATTGAGAAAACAATGGTGCCAATAGGGCTGATGGCCCCCAGCATAGGGATGTAATTTTGGTCAGTGTACCCCTGGCACAGTAGGGGTTAAGATCAAAATTAAATTTTTATATCAGCTGTCTCGACTTCTCAATTTTATTTTGTGACATGATCACTGATTATCGGCAAAAAAAAAATAAAAAATAAAAAAGTCATAAAATAAAAATGATGGACTAATAATTATCACAATAAACATGACTGGCATCTATGTGAAAAAAATGTTCTCAGGATTAAAAAAAAAAAAAAAGGTTAAAATGAAAAACAAAATGAAAAAAAAAGACAAAAAACAAACCAAATGAAATAAACCAGTGGTAAACAAACTGGAAAAAGAAGCAAGAGTATGTCTGATTTATGGCAATTTCCAAAGAAGGCAATTCAATTAACATTTAACACAAACTAAACGGAGTCTTTAATTTGAGACAAAAGAAGATTAAACACACACACACACACATGCAAACACACATACACACAAAATGATAATTAGCTAGTAAATCAGTCTGTTCGGCTCAACATTAGGAATTTGTGAGCTGATGAAGACCGTCTACATGTACATGTATTATAAATTGTACCACTTCTCTTTTACTTTCACCTAAGAAACCATCATTATCAAATGTCAATTGAGCTCTATCACTGGCACCATGCTATTGTTTATATATAAAGAAAGAATGTTCATGAGACAGACTCGGAATCATCCTCCACTTCACCAGATCCTTCCCCTACTACGCCCTCTACACGCCTGCGTTTTTTCGGAATGAAGTCTCCTCCAATCAATCCAGAGGCAGTGTTGAAAAGGTTGATAGGAGATGACCCATCCGTTATTAACGTTGATTTCAACCCCAAGGCTTTGAGCATGCGCACCTGAAGATCAGGCCCAGCGGTTGCCATGGAGAGCAGGGTGTTGCTTCCGATGGATTCCACCATTTCCTTGAATTTGTTAATCTCAATATGGCTAACCTGAGATATTTTTTCGATCTCAAGTCTGTTTTGTTCGCTGACGTATTCAAGTTCAGCAGTCCTGACTCTTTTAAGTCTTCTAAGTTCAGAGTCTGTTTCTATCTCTTGAGCTTCTGCCTTAAGTTTCGCACTTTCTACAGCAGCCTGACCCTCAATTCTTGAAGATTCTGCTCTACTCTGTGCTTCAGCTTTGGCCTGCCCAGTGCTTTCCACAGCGGCGCTTTTGGTCTGCAGTTCTATGAGATCTCTTCTGGCCTTCTCAGCTTCTGCTTCATCCATAATTTTCTGCCGATCCAATCTGCCTCTAGCTTCTTGCTCCAAACGTTCCGCCTCCTGCCGTGCAGTAGCCTCCTGAGATTTGGTAGTGATTTCAATGGCCAACTGGACGGACTTCTGCAGTGCATCCCGCGTTCTCTGGTCCACGGGCTCCACAGATTGAATGTCAACACTGGTAATTACTAAGTTGTTTTGGTTGAATTTCAATGTTTCTCCAATTTTCCCGTTTTCAAACCCGAAAACAGCAGACCGGATTATTTGGGACGAATTTTTATGGAAAGCGTCAAATGGGACTTGAGCAACAGCACCCCGAACCTTGGATGCTATAGCTTTACACGTGTCGCCAATGAAATCCGGAACACTGAAAAGCCTTGGTGCTAAATCGGCTTGAGAAACATCAAAGTGCCAGTTGTACGCCAACTGCAGGCTCAATTTAGCATGATCAGAAGTCTCAACAACGACGGTATCCGTACAGAAGTCAGGTCCCAAGAGGAGGCAGAGGGCTTTGATAGCGTTGGGCTTTTTCGGTTTGCCACCAGACAGACTAAGCTGTGTAAACTGTTCATCTGGTCCGAGCATGACAAGTTCCGGACCGAAAACCACACGTGATTTCTTTTCCCTGTAGTCATAGATTTGAACGGCGGCATTGTGTGGAACACGGAAAGTAACAACTCGTGTTTTGTCGCGCGGACAAGGAGCCGGTTCTTCTGCTGTTTTCACTTTCCAGTTGGCTCTGTCAGCTAGAGGGTCCTTGCCTGAAATGAGAAGCGACTCAATGGTCTGGGGCAGCTCCTTTTCCCACAGTTCCTCATCTTGGGTTAACATGTATGTCTGACCATGTATCATTCGCACGTGGCCCGTCTTCACATCACGGACGTAAATACCCTCCGTTTCAGCCAGCGGTATGGTCTTCCTCTTCGTCAACACTTCAACCTCCACCGGAGGAATATACTCAGCCGGTCCTCGGATCATCCAGCGGTCTCCTGGTTGCCTGGAAACATCTCCATCCTTAAACGACTCGTAGGCACGCAAAATCAGACCGTCATCTTCGCCTAAGATGTACATGTTTTGGATTCCCCGTTCTAAACTTTCTCCAGGCATCAGGAAAAAGGACTTTTCTCCCTTCACAAGTTTCTTGCGCCCCAGCTGTGGTTTGCCATCATTGCCGACAGCATTCAAAATCACGCAATACTGTCGGTTCGTCAGCGTTATAATGTCCACCACAGCCACCACATCTTCATAAACATTGGGTATATGAGTTTCAGAATCAGCCAGGGTGATAAGCCATTCTTCGCCATTCTTTCTCTCAGTCAAAAAATCATCCACAAATGTTTTCATCGCCCTGATGTGCAAGGCCTTTTTCTCGGTAAGAACATAAGCATTAACCAGTTCTATAACTTCATCGTAAGCACTTGGGAGGTAGGCTCCAGTCTCTTTTACCAACCACATTTCTCCTGTTACTCGCACGTTTCCATGACGATCCACATAATCTTTCCGAGCCCTTAGCTTTAGCGCTTGATCAGGTCCAATGACCGTCGCACGAACAGTCTCCTCGATCAAAGTTTCTTTTCTGGGAATGAAAGTTCCTGGTCCCTCGAAAAGCCACTCGTCACCGGCTATTCTTTTGACTCCACCGTCATCGACAAAATCTAAAACAGCACGGAGTCGCAAGGCACTGTTGGCAGGCACCACCTTCAAGGGCGTTACCGCTTCCTTCAGATTTTCACCGGGATACAAAGGAAACGGCTCCTGGGCCAGCCTGACCTCCAGCTCACCGTGCTGAAGTTTGGCCTGACCATAGCGGTCAAGGGTGGGGCTCCCGTCCGCGCCGCGGCAAACAGGATTTTTAATGACGCAATAATGACGAGGGGGGACGACCACCATTTTATCGGGTCCCAGCAACACACGCTGGTTGTCCTGACGGACGAAGGTCTGAGGCCCGACTTCTACGGTGCTGACGTTTGACGTCTGGTTCAAAACATGAATGTAGTAGAATGGGGGAATGCGGAAGATGGTCTTCTCATCATTGCTAACACTTGATCTCTCTTTTGACGGACTGTCGTTGCGATATGACCTGCCCTCATAGTGACCAGTTCGGGGCATGATGGCAGCTTAGTTATTGAAAGCTCTTGTTTTCAACAGTGGCAACAATCTGAATAAGGCAGGAACGTGACGTTCTTCTTGTTATATTTTCTGTGAAAGATATAAAGGGAAAAACGACAGTAAGTATCTGTCACAAAAATTACTTAGATTAGATCAACTGCATAGAGTTACATTGAAGATCAGTAAATTATGCAACTTGCCGACATTTGACTGGGCGTTGACTACTGGTAATTAATGCAAAAAACTATATCAAATCCAGGTCTAGATAATGAGCTGAAATATATATATATAATATATTATTTAACAATGACAATAATTATATGAATACCGAATACATGTAATAGAAAACAGAAGGTGCATACTGTACTATGGATAGAAATGAGAAAAAAGATCTATAAATTAGTGTTCAAAATAACTGACAAAATGAAAATACTCTGTTAACAGTTTTCTTTTCAACGCACTAAAAAGTAGGCCAACTTTCTGAGATCTTGATCTAGAGTCTAATACTTTGATATCATAATTAGTGTTGAACATTTAAAAAGTATTTTATTCAACATAATTTTTTATAATATTTCCATGTCTTTCATTTTCTCTGTACCCATACTACTTTGTCTCTTTCTCTCTGCCTCCCTTATTCCTTCACTCTCTTCCTCCCGTGTCCTTCCTGCTCTCCCGCACACTATCATCTGTTTGTCTGTGTCTTATTTGTCTTTACATCAATATCCATCTCTTTACTTGTTGTGTTGGTTATCTTTTTTTTTTTTTAATCTATGAATTAATGCAAAGTGATCATATGTGTATTATGATTTTAAATGTTTTTAAATATATTATACACATTGTAAAGCGCCATTGAGCATTGTAAATGGAAATGGCGCTATATAAATATCCACTTTATTATTATTACTTTATTATGTTGACGTATTCGATATCTGTTCTTTCCGAGTGCTTTCCAGTTTGCTTGTGAGAGCCCACCACCATTTTCGTGTCTTGCCTGGTGGTAGAGATGGAGGCCCCCTGTCTCGACCGGTCACCTCTACGTTCAAATTCACTCGGTATCCCCGGGGGAGTAGATCGGGAGCCAAGTAAGAAGATCGTGGTGGTGGTGGTGGTGGTGAGGTATCACGATGGCCATGGATAGAGATGTGGATGGTGAGAACTGGAATGGCCATTGGAGAGCTAGACAGATCACAAAGCAGGAAGCTTAGCGCCGCTGTATTTTGATGACCAGTTCGTCATCGGGGGCTGATGGACTGAGAAGATTTCACATTGATGTCAAAGCATTGTCTCTATATTGATGCTGTGATTAATGTAGAATTTCATTAATTTCAACAGCTGAACCACTTATACTGTTTTATGGCCGTATTTTTTTTTTATTTCAAATCCACAGTCAAGCCTTCACTGAAATCTGTCTATGTATTATCGGCATGGCCACTAAGCTACTAATCAATCGACATTGGGTGGGTGGGGGATGGGGGTAGGCGATGTGGTACCGCGGTAGAGTGTTGGAATACGGACCGAGGGGTCGTGGGTTCAATACCACCGAGTGGCACTCGTGTTTTTCTTTAAAGAAGAAAATTTACTCCTATCGGTACATTCGACCCTGGTGAAAATTGTTGCAGATTCGACTGGGGAAAGTATTCTGCAATAGGTTAGCATCCTATTCCAAATATTATAAATTCCATCTGTCACTCTTCGCTTAATGCTACAGAAACCGGGATAAGATCCGGCCCTATGAGCCGAAAGGCTTGAAAGGACTACTCTATACTATCCTGAAACACAAAAGAAACGCACCAATTTAATAATACATGACACGATATATTTTTGTTTTGTTTTGTTTTTTCCTATTTTGATTTTGAAAACAACTCATCACGTATTAGAAAACAGTAACGAAAATATTCTCATGTTAAATGACAAATTATATCACTAGGCATGACCATGTGATGCAGAAAAATGAAAATATTGTGTAATTAATGGTCCCTTGTTGCTTCACTTGACCAAACATGTACCCCTGTTGCTTCACTTGACCAAGGGGAAAATTATAGTGCCAACTTTTAAAACGAAGCAATATAAAAGCCCTTTCCACTTAATAGGAGAAAGGAGAATAAGACACAAACGTCTTGCACTCACTATTGTAGAACTAGACGAGAGATTTTATTTGAAATTTGGGATTTAATGTTTTACTTTTCGGAACATTTAATGCATTTTAGTTGGTAACGTACCGGGTTGTGTAAAATTAATAACAGAAACGACGTCACACTACATAGGCTAGTCCTAATAAAGGTGAAAGTAATCCATATACACAGTGAGGGCGTAGTGGCCCTGCGTTAGAGCCCCGAGTGGGCACGGGTTGAAACCACCGTACGGACATGCACTTTTTCCTTAGTAAGCAAGAAAATGTACCCCTGTTGCTTCACTTGACCAAGGGGAAAATTGGTACAAGGTGGGCTGGGAAAGTATTCTGCAATAGACTAGTATCCCATTCAGAAAGTGATAGATGCAATCTGTCACTGTCCACTTGATGCTGAAACCTGGATGAGCTCCGGCCTTATTATATAAGCCAAAAGGCTTGAAAGTACTGATTTTAATCCATACAACGATAACAATAACATTAACAACAAATGCAGCAATAACAACAGTAATAATACATGTAATAATAATAATAATGATAATAATAATAATAATAATAATAATAATAATAATAATAATAATAATAATAATAATAATAATAATAATAAGGAGGAGGAGGAGGAAGAGGAGGAGGAGGAAGAAGAAGAAGAAGAGGAAGAAGTAGAAGGTGATGATGATGATGATAATAATGATATGCTGAACATTATAAAAAGAATAATACAGATCAATTAAAATGATTAAAAACAAAACTACTCTTCGTAAGACAACATGAAACTGTTTCAACTTTGCGAGGATAGGGTTTCTGTCCTCTGTTGACTGTCCAACTAGCTCTATGCAAGGATCAGCAGTACACGGTGCTCACCCTTTTGCGTTACATATGTAAGTATTACATATATTTTTATCTCTACAGACGATCGTCATTTCCATTGTCTAGAGGGCTGTTGATGTGTAGACAAAATAGGGAGATAGCCAAACGGACCGAGGAGACGTGTGATTTCGACTCTAAAAATAAATATGGATCAACTCCTTGGGGTGTTTGGGAGGGGTTGTGTGTACGTGCGTGTGCGTTTGTGTATTTGTGTATGGGCGCGGGAAAGGGGGGTGGGGGGTGGGCATGTGTTTCGGAAGGGATGGTCTGGGTGATAAATCTCTGTTCGTCTTCTACGTCGCTGTATGTTTGTTTAAGCATGATTGATGGTAGTAGATGGATAGACGGGATATATACATGTATGGATGGGATGGATGGGTGGATGGTTAAGGGTTTTATGGTCGCATGGATAAAAGGAAGAGTCGGATGGATGGCAGATGAGTGTCGAGTGGAGTTGGGGTAGGAAGGTGAAGCATAGATATAAATAGAGATAGATAGATAGATAGAAAGATAGATAGATAGATAGATAGATAGATAGATAGATAGATAGATAGATAGAGAGGGAGAGAGGGTGAGAGAGGATAGAGAGGGAAAGGGAGAGACAGAGAAGAGGGGTGAAAGTGACAGATAGACACAGACAGACACACATGCATACAGAGTGACAGAGACAGAGAATCTCTCATTGAGAAACGCAAAGACACACATACACACACAGACGCAGGCACTGAAGAAACACACAAGTAATTAAGTTATTTAGGAACCGCGTATAAATTAACAAGTTTAAAATCAAATTAAATACTGTACGTGTAAAAAAGTAAATGACTTACTGACTTAATTCCGTTCGCTTCCAAATCGTCACATCGGGAGGTCTCGGCTTGTTTTCTTGGCTTCTGTGTAAATTCGTTCCATAAGCTTCTGTTTGATGCCAATTTTTGTAATACGGTCTCGATGCCATTGTTGGTTTTAAGGTTTCAGTTGTTTTGAAGACATTCAGATCTCGGTTCAACGCTGTGATTATGTTGACATAATGACTGTGGTCTTCCTTGGAATCTGTCCTACTCCGTTGTCTCAATAAACGACATCATTGCTTTGTTAGCTTTGTATGGCCGGAATATATCCAAAATAAGGAAGTAAGTAAATTGTTAAATATTGATATACCAACAAAGACCAAAAGAACTCAGACAGAAAAATCTAATTCTATCGCAAGCCGTGGCCCGGTCACAAACCGCGACCCAGACAGTCCCATCCTGCAAAGATCGGCTGACGAATTGAAATGCCATCCGGGCAATGGGAGATAACATTGGATGTAGAAAACAGAAGGAGATTTAAAAGTCGATTTTTGAAATAGATGAACTTATTTGATCAAATTGTGGTTTGTATTTCCTATATGTTGCAAGTTTTTCTTTGTAAATTTTGAACAGATGCCAAAGCAATCTCTCGAGCTTTTCCGGATACAGAAAATTGTAGTCTAAAAGTTAAATAATTATGCTCGTGTCGATATATCGGTTTAAGTAGTCAAATGGTTAATCAACGGGCGGGTAAGAAGTCAGTGGCCCTTCATACAAACACAACACAATTCTCTTGCAAAGACATTTATTTTCATTCTGATAAATCATACGACATGTACAAACGAGATCTGGGTCGACTCTACACTTGTTTCAAAAAAGAGATATTACATCAACTAGTTTAATAGATACTTTTCCCCCTCGAAATGGCCCTTTCTCTTGCAGTTTTCCTATACTGTAAAGAAACAACTAACTGCGCTATTGAGCAGTGGCGGTTCGTCCGCGCTCAAACTGGGTGGGAAAATCTGTAAACTCTTTGTGTACTTAAGGCGATCTATCGGTATGAACACAATTTAAATCTATGACCACAATCGGCCAATATTTTGGGATGAGCATGAATGAGAATCAAGAGTAGTTCGTGCCCTTTCAAGTTCTTTTTATTTGTTCTTCAATCATCGCTAAGAGCCCGTCTCCCATTGCCAATGTCCTCGACAGGGTTAATAGACAAAGTCCCCAAAAGGTTAACAGCCTGTCCTGGTATCTTTTGGGTACTTGTCGGGTTCAAAAGCAGAAGAGAGTGCAGTAGGGGAGCGATATTTGGTTTCTTCCTGCCAACATAGCGTTTGTGTGGCGATGGTGTACCTTTATGGCTGCCTACTAAAATACTGAAATGTGGAAGCGAGAGTCGAGGTTCGTTGTCAATCAACTCGTCCAGCTAGCTTGGTACATTGAGGGCACTGGCTTTTGCCTGCCTGCTCCTTGCAATTTGGTAATAGCTTCTAGACTCTATGCAATTATATATTATATTAAATGATATTATGTTTGATGGATTTATAGCACGAGAGTATCCAAATAAGATCCTACGGTGCTCAATAGGTAGAACCTAGAGCAGAGTCGTGGAAAAAAGTAATAGCTGCCTGCCACAACCGTCGATATCATGACTTTCCAATCTTCAGGAGGCTTGTAAGATGTAGTATGTGTAAGATGCCACTTGAAGATTGAAAAGACATGAAACCATCGGTTGTAGCAGATTTTATTTAGGTGGGTAGCTATTATTTTTAATTTATCACTTCATAGGTTGAAAGAGGAGAAAACATGAAACACGACATTGGAATTCATGACCACAAGAAATTGATTGTTGATTGAAGGAAAACAAGCAAACAAAAACCCCAACAACGACAACAGCAACAACAACAATAACAACAACAACAACAACAAACAAACAAAAAAACGATTTAATGAAGAGCAGACAATGGCCAAATCTAAAAATAACCCTCCACAATAACGAAAATTTAATCGAACCCTCCCCCCAAAAACAAAACAAAACAAAACAACAACAACAAAAAACAAAAAAACAAAACAAAACATAAAACAAACAAACAAACAAAAAACAAAAAACAAAAACAAAAAACAACAGCAAAAAACAACAACAACAAAAAAAAAAAAACAAAAAAAAACAAAAAAAAACCAACTCAAACACAAATGCAAAAAGAAAAAAATTGAAAAAGCTCACAACAAACATATCAAAACAGAATAAAACAGAGTCCCCCTCCTCAGGCAAAAAGGCAACCCGCTCCGCTTCATCTTCCCCCACTCCCACCCTCGACCTCCTCCCGCCGACCACCAAAAGACAACCTACAGGAGGAAACAATAGAACAAGAACGATGATCATGCATGTAATAATGGGCGAAAATTAAGAGCGTTCATCATCAGCATTCTCCAGAAAAAGCGTACGAGTAAAAGAAAATATAATGCAAGAATACATAAAAAAAAAGAAAAAGAAAAGAAAAGATCCGGCCAATCATATTTCTTCCTGTGCAGGACGGTAAATCGGCAATAACTTCTGTACAGTAAATGAACAAAATGTAAAAATATTAATATCCCCCTAAAATTCCTGCTATGGTCATTAAAAACGAAAGCAGACCCCCGGTTGTCTGCCCTTGCCAAGGGGAGAGAATGCGTTTTCCATCGGTTGACGAGGCCACCTGTCGGTCTGGCTGTCAGGATGGACGCATAATGCCTTGATCGAAACCGAGGCTCCTCTGAGTTTCTTTTTATTGTCTTCTTTTACCGCTGCGACGTTAACTTTAATCGAGTTGAACTCATCCTTCTCCACAAGCTTGTCTGCCGACCCTTCATCCGTCACACACGCTCACATTGAGTTATTCCCAATGGGTGCATGAATTTAATTTTTCTTTCTGGTCCTTCGACTTTTGCTTTTACGTGTATTTGGTTTTAAGACTAGCTGGCCTGGGCTCTCAGCGGTGCTCGGGTTTATAGGAGCATAACATGGAATCTTCCTTTTAGCTTGATAGGTAGATCTAGATCTAGACTGTGGATCTACATCTAGCTAGATTATTCAAAACATAGATATCCATTTCAGAATCATTCCCCCAAGTAACGGCCCTATGAAGATAGACATTACTACATTCTTCTCGAGATCTAAATCTAAAATAGGCCTAAATGAGTTCCAAACAGCTGACCTCTCAAGTCTTAAGCTTAAAATACCAACGAGAATGTGAACTGGAAATTGAATATATTGTTCTGTTTCTCTTTATAAATCGCTCTACGGGATCAATGTGCAGGAAAAAAATAAATAAAAAGTGGAATTTGTAGGGGAGTATAGGTGCCCAGCCACACTCCCTTCTCCCCCCCCCAAAAAAAAAACAACAACAAAAAAACCCCCTGATCTTTGGTAAATAACAGATAAAAAAAAGTCTGGTGTACAAATGATTGTAGGGCGGGTGCATGATAACGAAATGACTATTTTAGTAGGATCGAATTTGTCAGAGTGACGACCGATCTGGCCAGCTCTTTTCGATTTTAATCACCGATGGTTCTTTTATATGCGCAAAGGCACATGGGACCTACTAGCTTATTGTGCGTCTCCGATGGGGCTAGGCACTCATTCGTCCTCCCTACTAAAAACAAAGCAAAACAGAATAAAAGAAAAAAAACAATAACCCAACAAAAACAAAATAATAACAACAACAACAACAGCAACAACGACAACAACAACAACAACAACAACAACAACAACAACAACAACAACAACAACAACAACAACGCACATCAGCAGCTGACCGTTCCTCCCCGTCACCTCGCTGTCCATTCACTACGACTTGTTCCCCTTTTTTTCAGTCCGCCATCCTCCATACTTGCCTCGTCATTGCCTCGTTGTACAGTAGAACACCGGTATAACGTACTCCCTTCGGACCGGGAAATTAGTACGTTTTAGCCGAGGTACGTTGTAGCCGTGGTTTCGAAAA
>JBCHJU010440223.1:0-13400 GCA_039654505.1 Plocamopherus imperialis
AAGGGGAAAGAGGGGGGGGAAGAAGGAAAAAAAAAAAAAAAAAAAAAAAAAAAAAAAAAAAAAAAAACAAAACAACCCACAAACAGAAAAAAGAAAAAAAAAAAAAGAGAATTAAAAAAAAAGAGTAAAAAAAAAAATTAAATAAAAAATCCAACAACAACAAAACAAACAAAAAAGGAAAACAAAAAACAAGCAAAGCTAAAATCCCAGCCAACATCATCCCTGTTGTCACATCATCCACCAGGTCCAGACCCCACCATTCCAGTCGGGGACAACAGCAGCACCGTGTTCACCATCCCCGAGGAACAGCTGAACAAGAAGCCCACCCAGACCATGCCCATGTCAGGCCCCGAGTTGGCGGCCATGATGAAAGTGGGCACCCGGGTCATGAGGGGCATGGACTGGAAGTGGGGAGACCAGGTAGGAACCAATCCAAGTAAATAAATGGACAAACAAAACAAATAAAAATGAAATTCCTCTTAATTTCATCTCCGAAGGAAAATTTGTTGTTTGATTTTTGACTGGAAATAGATTGCAGGTGCTGAGGAGGCAATTTGTGTAAATACCCTTGAATCAAATTGTTTGTAACAGGATTCGGACCACCAACCCTCTGGTTGTGAGTCCAAAGCTATCAAATATATCAATAGACAGGTACACAAATCAATGAATGAGGAAGTCAATGAGATAAAAAACAAATGATAGAACTAAAGATTAATTGAAGGAATATGATAAAAGAAATTTTTAAAAAGATGCATATAGAGGCAGATCATGGAACAAAACAAAACGAAAGCCACTGTGTCATTACTGTTGGTTTCATAGGGGTATTCTTTCATCGCCAGGCTGTTATATTATTTTTAAATGAAGGAAAAAAAAGGATGAAATGAACAATTTACTGGCCCAGATTTTTTTATTTTTTTAATGTGGCAAGTGTTAAATGCCAACTTTACTTACAGGTAATAATTTTGTACTGTAATCAAGTTTTTGAAAAAATCATTTCCATGTGGTGCTGCTGTTCTTGCAGGATGGCCCTGCACCGAGCTTAGGACATGTCATTGGAGAGCTGGGCGACGACGGCTGGATTCGTGTCCAGTGGGACACTGGCAGCACCAACAGCTACCGCATGGGCAAAGAGGGCAAGTACGACCTTAAGCTGGCACAGATGCCCGAACTCACGGACAACGATGACGATGAGGAGGAAGAAGAAACGCAAAGTGGTGAGTATCATTGGGTTGGGTTTTTTTTCTCGTAGACGGGACCAGATGGAATTTTACCTTTTTTTTTTTAAAGGAGAAATTGCATTATTGTGATAGGTACGTTGACATCAGGCACACTTCAAAGTGCTCTCATTCTCTCTCTCACACACACACATTTAAGAATTCAATGCCATTACCTGAATATGAAAAAGCTGGGTATTATTGTTTGTAATAGTGTGGCATGATACTTTTCGCACATTTTGACTTCATTTCTTTTTGTTTTATATTCTTGAATGTCTTTTGCACTCCTTTTTGGTGCTCTTAAAGAATATTCCTGTCTCTTAATCCAAACAAAGGCTCCATTTTGTATTTTTTGTTGTCTTTTTCTTACATTTTAAATGTTTTTGTTTCGTGTTGTTCACTTTTTAAAAATATAATATTTTGTCTTTTGAACCTGCCTTTCATGCAAACAAAGCCTCTTTAATGTATTGTATTTTTTGCCTTGATTTTTTTTTTTCCATCAGCTCATTTCTTATATTTTAGAAATGACTTTATCTCTATTACAAACACCATCCCTTTTCTTAAATTTTGCTCTTTCATTTCTATTGAATTTATTCGCTGTTTTTTTTTCCTTCTTCAGATAAATGTCAGCCTGAAAGCAAGCATCCAACTTACTTAATTCGCCGTTCTGCCATTGGCTTTTTGAAAGCACTGTCTCTATGTGCTGGTGTTCACGCCGACCATGCCCAGCCGGAAGCCATTGCTTCCCTCTGTGGACTCATGCTGTCAATTGTTGATAGTGGCTGCAACTATGGCCCAAGTGAGTCCTGTGTAAATTAGATGTTAAAATATGAAAATTTTGTTTTCCTTGCCTTCAAATGCTAAGATTATAAATCTAAATTTCCAATCGTTAGTGGTGGTGAACAGAATTTTAAAACCATTTTACTCACGATACAAAGTGTTTTCCTATTTCATGGCGATTGATTGACATTTTAAAAATTATTTTAGAAATGTTCACATATAAATGACCATACTTTTCTTCTTTGTGAAGTCGATTACTTTGTGGATACAACACTTATTTAAACTATGCAGTTTAAAGCATATTTGAAAGTGACACTTTATGGCATTTACACTTTCTTTTATCCGTCTTTTGCAGTTTGGAAAGTTTGATTACCAGTTCCTCAGCATAATTCATAATGTAAATAGTCAAGGGTCAAACAACTGATCAATGTAAATGTATGAATATACAAAGTTGTCAATATTTGATTACATATGTCATGATATAAATTGACTCGCCCTGTATGAGTATATCATTGTCTCTTCTGTTTAATTTTCTCCTGCCTTATCAAGACACCAATTCTGCCGTGGCCCACATAGCCAGTCAACAGCACATCAAGTGGTGCACCCTGGGATTTGTGCGCAGCATCGCCACCAGCCAGGTGCTCTGTCAGGCCCTTAGTGCTCCCCGGTGGGTGTCTCTTCTGCTGAAAATTGTGGAGGAGGACCACAGCTCCAAGTATTCCAAGAACATCTACAGACAGGTAGGGGTTGATAGAATCATCTAGAAATGTATCATGATCATCCGACTGACGGTCAGGGAGGCTGGTCACAAGAGTCATTTTTTAATTGCTGTCTGCTTCCTGCACTGTCTCTCTTGTTGTTAAATGTGTTCTACAGTCTTTTCTTGGTTTGGGTTTTTAGTTCTTTGACAATACTCGTTTAGTATTGGAAAAACAGAACTTTTAAAATGCTTAACTTTGACCATGAATAATAATAATATGTCATAGCCTATAACTGTTTTATTTTGGTTCTTCTCCAATTTTCTACTCAGACATGATTTCTTTTAGTGGATAAACCTTTACTATTGAAATCTGTTTCTTTCAAACTCTTGCTCTGTGTTATGCCAAATTCTTTTTTTTTTTTTTTTACGTAAATTGGTCTATGGCAATTTAAATGTCTATAATGTATGAAACCATATGTTACATTTTTATTGTTGTTTATTACCTATTATTTTGTGAGCTGGAATAATTCATTTGCTGTCAAAAATCTCAGCAATGTATATTAAAATTATCATTTTACATAACATTTTTAATGACTATCTAATGAAGACAGTTTCTTTTTCATTTTTCTTGTTATAAATCAGATTTTGATATTGAAACTATTGAGAACAGTGTTGCCCTCATGGGATAGCCATGTGGATCCATCAAGAGTGACAGACTTGATTCAGCGCCTCTTCAACTTGCTGGGCCACGTCCTCATTGACTGTGCTACAGACACTACACTTTGCACTAACGGTAAGCTCTGTTACTTCTGGTATGGATAGTAATATTATTAATTAGCAGATTCATACATTTAGTTATCCCAGATCTTGTGCTATCATTAAGGAAAATGTTTGGGTATTAAAAAAAGTCGCAACATTAAAAAGTTATCACTAAAAGAAAAGCTATCGTAAAATGTACCATTATTAGAATTTTTTCTTCTTTTTGGTATATGAACATATTGTTATCAGCCCTCCTGAATGTGTCCCAGGCCTTTTCGTGATGTTTGTCATATTTAATCTTTAATCACCAGCGGAAAATTCTGAGGACAAGAAGCAGATGGTGCAGGTTTCTATGACAGCATCCTACACCAGCACCATGGCAGAGGAAATCCTTGCCCTGATACGCAGACTGCACACCTTGAATGTATGGAACACCGCTGTCAACGCCTTCATTGCTGAACAGCTTCCCAAAATTGTCTCTCTGCTGGCAGAGAAAAGGACTCATCATGTAGGTTTTTGTTTGCAACCTAAGTATCTATGTTTCAGATTACAACTTGAAACTATTTTGAATTGTAGTTTTGAGAGAGAGAGAGAGAGATAAGGAACAAACAAAACAGGAAAGAGAGTAGACTAGATTTTCTTTTTGAAAATAGTTACTTTCTCCAATATTTTCTGTTGTCAAAATATTCAAAGTAAATCATGGTTCAGATCAGATTTTTTAAAAGGCTTACACTGTCAGAAATTGAAGTAGGAATATTCTTCATTGGTTTTAAAGTTAAAATAATTCTTTTACTCAAATCAATTCAAGAATGGTCAGAAAGGAATTGTTGAAAAGAAATTTCTTTGTAACAAATGTCATCACTCTTATACATGGTCTTTAATTTAAATTTTAAAAATGAGTGTTTCTGTTATGTAAATGCTCATATAGCAAAAGCCATTCAGGACCATTTGAATTTTTTTTATACGCATCGACAGATTGAAACAGAAGGGGAAAATAGTGAAACAGCATTGATGATGGCTGCCTTGTCTGTGATTGGTGGCTTAGACAAACGCTTGAGGCTTGGAAGTTTGGTTCGGCACGAAGAGCAGGGCTTGGGTACCATCTCCAAGATTACCAGCAAAGGAAAACTGATGGTACAGTTTCACTCTGGCAATTCATGTCTCTGTCGCTTGTCAGAATTAACAGGGGTAAGTGATTTGATAATTACAGTCCATTGTGTTGACCCTGTTTGCATCCCATAATTACAGTCTTTATGAAGACTCTGCATTTTGATAATTACTGTATGACTGTAGATTTAAGTTTGATATAAATGTAAATTAGATGTATTGTATTTTGAGTCAGAGGCCCTTATAATAAATAATAATCTTCCATTCAACTTCATTTTCCTTAACTGTTTTTTATTCTGTTTCCACACTATTTATGTTAAGTTTAGTCTACATTCTTGTTCAAAGTAAGAATTTCATGAGTCTTTTTATGAAATGTATAATATCAAACATGAGCGTTGGGCTATGGACCGAGAGGTCACAGGTTCAAACCACTGTCTGGACATGCACTTTTTCCTTAAGCAAGAAAACTTACTCCTGTTGCTTCACTCAACCCAGGTGAAAATAATTACAGCTTCGGCTGGGAAAGGTCTCTGCAATAGACTAGCATCCTATTCAGCTTGATAGGACTACTTTTTATTTTTCGATTTTAATTGAGTGTATTCTGGATAAAACTGTTGGAGAAAATTTCCCTTGAGAGACAAAAAACTCACTGTGTCTCATATTCAGTAAATACAAATAAACTTAATCTTAAATGCATCTCTCCTATTCAGTAAATACAAATGAACTTAATCTTAACGCTATTTCCTTTTAGTAAATGCAAATAAACTTACTCTTAAATGTATATCATATTCAGTAAATACAAATAAACTTTATCTTTAATGCATCTCCTATTCAGGAAAGACAAATAAACTTTATCTTAAATGAATCTCCTATTCGGGAAATAAAAATAAACTTAATCTTAAATGTATCTCATTTTCAGTTTATACAAATAATCCTAATTTATGTTAAATGTGTGCATATTCACTTAAATCCTTTTTCCATATCATCAGATCCCGTTGGTGGAGTTTGCAGTGGAGAAGATGCTCCTAACAGAAGAGACCTTGCAGAACCTGGCCTCCCTGTGCAGCCTAGCCTGTGCCGCTGTCCGCACTGACAGGGACAAGGACGCCACGCCCAGAGCACCCCTGGCTACCAGCACTGGCAGCATCGACTCTCTTGGTCAGTCGGGCTTTCTGGTTTGAAAGCATTAATGTTATGCATTAGACATATCTTTCATCCTATTTTTATTCTCAGATTTTCTTTCTTTCTGGCTATTCGCCTCCTGAACATTTCGTTGATGTAATTCTTCAAACGCTTGTTGGTTGACACACATAGTGGATATACGTATTGAAATAATTACATTGGTGATATCTTTCTTAATGCCTTATTTGCTTTCAGACCCCTTGGCTCTGAGCATTTCTTTCTCTTTCCCTGTCGTAATCTGGACTTTCCTGTACTTCTATCTATGTGTCTGCCTTCAAATGAAATGAATAAAATAGATAAAAAAGACCCCATAAAAACATCAAAAACCTTTGAAAGGGATGCTGTATTTTGAAAGAATAGAAGAATAGATCTGTCCCTGTTGATATTATGTCTGTTTATGTCAGTCACTTTGTTTTTTTTCTCTTTCTCTTACTATCGGTCTAATTCTATTCCTCTGTCTATCGTTTCCCAACCCCCACTTCTTGCACATATAAACACATGCTCACTCAGTTGTCATTATCTGTTCACTCAGTGAACTAAAATAAGCCATAATAGAACAAAATGTTATTGATATGCTATATGTTCATTATTTACCTTTTAAAACAGGCCTTCATGGTCACAATATCATTTCAACTCTGCTGATATTTATGTTCTCTTTTTTTACTGTAACATCCACAATAATTCTCTCACAGAATAATTTTTATTGCTTGAATATCTTTGTAACATGGTCGGTTTTTTTCTTCTTTAGGCAACCATTTGACCTTCAAAGAACTGCGCAAACAGTACATGAGACTGTGCCTGCTTAGGGCAGTCTACAAGCTCTTCAGTCGGCAGGACGTTTTGCGGCAGCTCCTGTCTCACACTATTCCCAGTGACATAGTACCACCTGATGTGTCGACCCATGATGATGAGTTTGGTGGGGGTGATGGCCCAGTCAAGGTGACACTCCTGCAGCTGCTTCTAACCACTGCTACCCAGCCCTCCCCATTGAAGGCAGTCTTTGGCATGGATGAATTGGAGGTAGGCTTGAATTGAATTTAAAGAAGTTGAAGCCAACAAGATTTCCCTTACTGCTTGAAATCATTTACAGCCTTGCAGAGCCTCACTTTCATCATGTTATGATGAAAATATTATTTACGCTATCTACAAGAATTTGTTTTCCTTCTCTTTTTTTATTTTTTTTATTTGCACATATTGAATGATTTCTTATCCTTGATATGTTTTCAATCCATAATTGTTTTTATCCCTATCTTTTCTTTCTTTGTCGTAAAACCTCGAAAGGCTGCTGCTTTGACCGCCTGCCAGCATCTCATGTCAGAACTGGGACAGCAGCCCTGTGATGTGAGTGCGGATGAAAGTACGGACGAAGACGAAGAAAACGAAGCTGCCCTCCAGCAGTCTGCTGTGAGCGGCGCCAGTTTCGGTAGTGTTCCGGCCGGCTACAATGCACTCCCCCAATCATTGATTGTTGCTCGGCTGCAGAAATCCAGGAAGATCAAGCCAGCCCAGCCCCTCCCTTCCCCCATTGTGGTCCAGCTCATGGAGATGGGTTTCCCCAGGAAGAGGGTTGAGGAGGCCATCAAATATCTAGGTATCACTTCTAAAAGTAAAAATAATAAAGTAAAATAAAACAAATTTCCGCTCAATTTATTCCCTGACGGCAATAGGCCCGTTGAATTTTAACCGACAACCTAGCGGAGGTAATCAGTGTAAAAAACCTTACCCAAGGGTTAAATCACATCGTCCAATGGCAGACCTATATCTAGCAGACCTCTCAGCCTTAACCAGTTTAATCAGATCAGGAATATGTTCACAATCGATAGTCATAAAATATTTGGAGGTGAAGAATTATGTTTAATTATCTGTCATGTTTAAACCAGTAGTTGCTGTATGGCAGGCTGATTTATTCATATCAAATGCCTTAATGAATAAGTGTCCTAACAATGACACAGGCAGTGAATCAATCAATCAAATCAATCAAATATATACTTTATTCTTCCCAATGGGGAAATTTGTTTCAGATGTGTAAAAATATTTGTATACATATTACGAATATAACGGACATATAGGCTAATATGTAGCTTATGTTCTATTGGGAAACTCTATATTCTATAAGGCAGTTCTATATTCTGTAAGAAAGCCCTTATTTTAAGTCCATGGCAAATAATAGGCCAGCCCAGGCTGCATGATAGCGTGGTATTAATGCAGTCTCTCTCTTTCTTTGCCTCAGGTGGTAGCCAATTAACAGAGAGTGACAACGTGTCAGTGTCTGTCGAGGGTCTAGTCAGTTGGTTACTTGAACACCCATGCACCTGCCCAGAGGACTCGGATACTGATCCTGCTTCTTCAGAGGAAGACTTCTCAGACACAGATTCCTTTTCAGAGGGCTATGATGACTATGATAATTTCAAGGTAAGTCATCAATCTTAATTGGTTTGATTTAATCATAAAAATTAGAATTGTATTTGCTTCTCCTGTCCCTTTGTTTGTCAACTTCATCTCTTTTGCCAAAAATAATACCAATAAGATCTTAAACTTGAACTTCAAACTATATTGTCACAGCCTCTATATTGAAGATAATTATGACACGGTATGGTGGCAATGAAAAATGCACGGGTGTGACAGAGTTTGCCAGCTCTTTTGAAGATTAAGACAGACTAAATGTTTTTGACAATGAAACCTTGATTGAATTAATCAGGTGATAAGTTAGTTTGATTCAAGTATTTTATTCTTGCTTTTATTTCCATCCCCCAGACCCCAGCAGCAAATCTCGATCTGGTATCCTCAATTATATCTGGATCAGAGTTCAAGAAGCGCAGTGATTTCAGCAGCACCGATGACTACGCCATGTACGTAAGACAGAAGCTAGAAGTGGGAATGATGATACGATGTTGCCGCACCTACGAAGAAGTGCACCAAGGAGACATTGGCAAGGTTACCAAGGTCAGAATTTAATAAAGAGAAAAAGCACATAAGATATTTTATTGTATGTCCATGCTCATCCTTCTTATCTGTATTTATACTTCCTTACTAACTGGATTTATTCTTCCTTACTGGATTTATTCTTCCTTACTGGATTTATTCTTCCTTACTGGATCTCTTCTTCCTTACTGGATTTATTCTCCTTATTTGATTTATTCTTCCTTACTCGATTTATTCTTCCTTACTGGATCCTGGATTTATTCTTCCTTATTGGATTTATTCTTCCTTACTGGATTTATTCTTCCTTACTGGATTTATTCTTCCTTACTGGATTTATTCTTCCTTACTGGATTTATACTTCCTTACTGGATTTATTCTTCTTTACTGGATCTGTTCTTTCTTACTGGATTTATTCTTCCTTACTGGAGCTATTCTTCCTTACTGGATTTATTCGTCCTTACTGGATTTTAGTAGATAATTTTGTATCTGAAACGGGACGGGTTAACAATAACCTGTGGCATGTATTGAGAAAAAGTTTACTCAGATCATGCCACACAGAACACCCTTTTCATGAGGCTGTAGCTGTTACTCAATATGTATGTAACTATAACCTCAAAAGTTCTTCATCATAAAAGATTTACTTCTGGGTTGTTGTTTTTTTTTAATCTGTAATGTTTAAAGAATTCTTTGCGCTACTATAATAATGATAATAATAATAATAATAATAAAATAATATAATAATTAATGTTATTATCATTACCATTATTATCATTATTTTAAATCATGCATTGCAGTTGGATCAGGATGGACTCCATGAGCTCAATGTTCAGGCCCTATGGCAGCGAAAAGGAGGAACTTACTGGGTGCGCTATATCCACGTGGAAATCCTTGGCTTCACCAATTCTGCTATAGGTATTTGCTGCTAGTTACATTAATCATGGAACTCGTTGTTTGCCATGTATTCTTTTTTCTTGTGTGTGTGTTTTTGTGTGTGTTTTGGGGGGGAGGGGGGGGGGGTATAGTATGTGCAAGAAACAAAAAAAAAAAAAAAAAAAGGTATTGGCTTCTGTTTGTTTTTTTGTTGTTTTTTTTTTTGGAGGTGTTGGTGGTTCAGGGTGCGGCTTGAGGGGGGAATCTTTATTAGTATAACTTGTGTTGTGACAATAAATGCTTTTTTTCATGTTCATCTTCTCTTTGTGAATTATCAGTATACATGGAATATTTTATTACTGTTAAATAACTATTCCTTATTATGAATGTTTGCTCTCCTCATTGAAATCCACATAAAAGCATCTTATGTGTTCTTTCACACATTATTATCATCATCATCATCATCATCATCATCATCATCATCATCATCATCATCATCATCATCATCATCATCATCATCATCATTGCACCTTTAAAATATGTTGAAAAAAACCCCCAACAAAACCATCGGATATAATCTTTTTCTACCTTTTTCCCATGCACCTCTAGACAACGGCCAAACAATCAAAATAGGTGACAAAGTGCGTGTGAAAGCCTCTGTTGTCAAACCAACCTACAAATGGGGCTCTGTGACCCACTCCAGCGTTGGGACTGTAACAGGTAGGCAGTGGTTGTAAGATTATAGTTGGATGGGCAAGGAGGCGTAGGATCCAAGTTGTTATGGAACTCTCCTGTAAAACTTCAATAGATGGAAAAGAAAACTTTAGTTAGTAATTATTCAAAATTATTGAATACTGGAGCATTACACTTTGCTTTAAAAAATTTTTTTAATCAATTAATCAATTAATTATATTTTTTTAGATCTATATATATAGATATTTTTTTGTAAATTTTTACAGTTCCTATCAATTCTGTTAGGTATTATTAGCCAATAGCATTTATTGGCTGGTGGCAGTTGTCTCTAGTTTGAAGTTTGTGTAAGCCTTACTGCATGTTAAATTGCCATTTACCTTTTAATCAGATTTTTCTTTGCTCTTACATCACCAACTTCGGGTAAAAGGGAGACATTACTGTATTTCAGTAAAGTTCTTGCTCGGGTCATTGGGATCATTATCATCCTGAAATGCTTTATTATACTGAGAACTGTTGGCTTGCTTTGCTTTTTTTTTTTTTGTGTTATTTTTTTAATATTTGAGAATGGGTGAGGGAGGGACAGGGCTGTCTTCCATAGTTGACACAGTCAACTTCTGCTAGACCCGAGTCTCTGATGTATATAATAATGTTGTGTGAATTCTATCCCTCAGCAATCATACCAAATGGACGTGACATCACAGTAGACTTCCCAGAACAGTCGCATTGGACCGGTGTTATCTCAGAGATGGAGCTGGTGCCCAGCACACACCCACACATTTCGTAAGCTGGCCTTTCTTCTTTGATTTTCATTCAGGCTTTACTTTTACTTCTGCTGTTGTTGTTATTATCTTAATCATTATCAATAATCATTATCACCATCATCATTGTCGTCGTCGTCATCGTCATCATCATCATCAAGTCATCATTAAGTCAATTAAGTAGTGACAAATTTCATCTTAGTGTTATGTGTTTTCAGGGAATTTTTTTTTAATTTCTTTTTTTATTTCTCTCTTTTTTTTTTTTTTTGGCAGGTGCTGCAACTGTTTCATGAATCCAATGACAGGACCTCGATTCCATTGCCAAACCTGTGAAGACTTTGATCTTTGTGAAAATTGTTTCAAAATTTTAAAGTCTCATAAGCATCCTTTCAACCGTATACAAGAGCCTGGTAAGAACTTTGATTCAAATCGATTTAGAAATTGAGTAAAGTAAAAAATAAAAAATAAATTGTAATAAACTTAATGCCCTTATTGATCCCAATTGGTAAATTTTGTTCTTTAGGGTCTGTTCCCATAGTTGACTAGAATAATCCTTTTGTCAAACACAGAGAAGCGGTGCTAGGGTTGGCAAAAAGGAACATTTTCTCGCCAAAGGCAAAAAGTAGATGCTTCATCAGGGCTTGAATTCAGGTGTCCTGGGTTATGTTTCAATGCCATGGCTACGTACCCCTCTAAAAGATGCATAAATTTTACGTAATGAATCGATATGTAGATAGTAAATGATTTCATTTATATTGGTTAAATAACTAAGTAAAAGTAATAAGAATGTAACTAAATGTATGAATATTAAGCTTGAAAAAAAAAAATGTTTTGTTCATAGGGGTAACACATTTCCCATGTGTCTTCAATGTTGTTGTTCACCCAATTTACCAGAAAGCCCCCCTCATCACAGTATGTGGAAAAATCTGATATAAAATATTCCTTCATTGGACGAAAAGCTTTCTTTGACTCTTTAGACTAAATTATATTGTCGATGTAATTCTCTAAACACCTACCCACTTTATCTTTCAATTGACTTCAATGTTTAGACACTTACATTGACAATATATCAAAAATTTCTCTCTCTAACAGGCTGTGACCCGTGCTTTGAAGCATTGTTGATGTAATTCTCTAAACACTTACCCACTATATCTTTCAATTGACTTCAATGTTTAGAGAATAAAATTGACAATATATTAAAAATTTCTCTCTCTAACAGGCAGCGACCCGTGCTTTGCTGGCAAACCGGGGCGTCACAACCGCATTGAACAGAGCCAGGCCTCCAAGAGCTCCTCTGTGAACAGCAAATGGCATGCCTGTGTCCGCAACGTTTCAGTGTCGTCCAGAGAGGAGCAGCTGCACCACTTGTACGATGGCCAGGGTCACTTCTGGCAAAGCCACGGAGCTCAAGGAAAGGTAACGGAGACATGCCGAATAAGGCTGTTTTTGTTTCAGGTAGTTTTGTTATTCCAGGAAGGAAAGTAGATGAAGAATTTACTACTTCATTCAGTAAACATTGTTTGGTGGAGGAAAATTTCCAGGTTTTTTTACTACTTAAAGCCGATATGTCGGCATTAGCGCAATTAAACTCTTTGACTACAATTATATGGCCTTGTTCATCCCAGTATTTGGGAAAATGAGTTAAATCGTTCTCAGGCCAATAAATATTGTAGGTTGTCAAAGGGTTGACATTTGTAATTCAATGTTCTTCAGCGGAGTATACACCAAGTACACCAAATCATCACGATTCAACTCTTATTTGTGACTTTCCTTCTTATTTGCAGCATTGGATCAGGCTTGAAATGCAACCAGACATGGTTGTCAGTCGCTTGTCCATGAAAGTCGACCCATCCGACTCCAGCTATGTCCCTTCCTTGATTGTGATGAGTGGTGGAGAGTCCATGTCCACACTCAAAGAAATCAAAACGGTTCACGTGCCAGCAGAAGAGCAGGAAGTGACCCTCTTGTCTGATATGTCTGAGGTAAGTCGTAAGTGTTTGACGGAGCTAGGCTTAACAGCAATATTGCCAATGCCTCAATTGTCATCTATCAATTTTACTACTGGAGAGGATGAGAAATAATTTTTTGTTGTTGTATCCATTGCATTTCATATAATTTTTATGCTGTATTGTTGAAAAGAATGGCAATTGGTAGTATATTTTAAGAAAGAAAGAGCAAGCTGTTCTAGAGGCAAATGATTTTTCTTTTCACCAGGAGTTAACAATATAAATAAAGAAAGCTTTTGGTAGCATTTTGTACTCATGTGAAAGATTATCTCTCCTCTTTCTTTTTCCCCTCTCCTAGCAGAAAAAAGAAAAAGAAAAAGAAAATTATGATGGTATCATAATAATAATAATAATAATAATAATAATAATAATAATAATAATAATAATAATAATAATAATAATAATAATA
>JBCHJU010440443.1:0-13392 GCA_039654505.1 Plocamopherus imperialis
TGTGTTTGTAATTACTCTCTATGGGGCTCATTGAAATTGTTTAGATCTAATGTGTCAGATCTATTTCATTGTGCTATTCTGACGAGCACAGCGATTGTCTACCGATTGCCATTTTGAGGGAAACCCCATTTTTCAATTGCCCTGAGAGTGGCGTCCATGGCTAAACCCTCTTTGACGCTAATGTGATTGGACCACAACTACAAGTACAAGGACGGAGCGTTTAAGGTCAGTGGTAACAAAGGATGTATCTAATGCATTTTCTACATTTTGTCTTGCAAGATGGTTTTTCCTTTTTCTCTCATTCCTTATTTTATCCTTCCTTTTTTTCTTTTCTTTTTCTTTTCGGTTTTCACGTTTTAAAATGGATGGATGGATGTTGGGATGGATTGATGGTGAGATAGATGGATGAATGGAGGGATAGATGGATGGATGCATACATGGACGAATGGATGGATGGATAAATGCATGGATGGATGGATGCATGAATGAATGGATGGATGGATGGATTGATGGACGGGTTCATAGATGGATGGACGAATGGATGGACGGGTGGATTGATGGATAGATGGATGGGCGGATGGACGAATGGATGGGCGGATTGATTGGTGGATGGGTGGATGGATGGATAAATGGATGGATGGATGGATGGAGAATGGATGCATGGATTGATGTGGGACAGCTTCAATAGTTTTTTGTCTATTAATTTTTATGGTCCGTTTGAGGCTTTCACTACAACAATGACACTATAGACGGTTTCTGCGTTTAACTCATTACGGTTTTTTTTTTTATGTGCGATGATAATTTTCCTACGGCAAAAGGCAGACATGGATTGAAATAACGATGCCAAATACCTTTTTACTCCCGCTGAATAAATCTCCGACGTATATTCCTAATTTTAATTTGGGGTTGGAAACTGTGGAACTCCTCTTCCATGACTTGTATAATGATAATGTCGAGGTGATGATGGTGCATCAAAATCAATCATTCTTTGACAATATTTTGAATGCATTTTTAAAGTAATCTTTCAGTTTTGCTTATCTCCTGAACTTTGTTGTTCCCTCCCCGTGCTGTGAGACAAAAGTCATTATACAAATTATAATACATGTGTTGAGAAATCAATTTTTACAATTTGTTATCAATGTTATTACATCATTACGTTGTACGACTTCCTCATAACTTAGTTTGTGTCCTTGTATTTTGCTTGATTGTTTTTAATTACACGTACTATTCATTTTCCTTGTCAAATTAATGCAGGATCAAAGCATGTTCATTCATCAATCCTGTCATATGCTGCTTCATTTTTAATTGGGATGTTATTGTGCTCCATTGGTGTTTTCGTACAGTACAGTCTAAATTCGTAAAATTATTAAGGCTGTGTAATTGTAATCAATCCTGAATAATACTGATGATATCAGAACCTGAAGTCACGCACTCCTTGCATGGAATTTCTAATTCCTGCCTGTTGTATGACAAGGGCTTGAATTGTAATCACGATACCCATCTTTGTACCCATACATCCTTCCAATCATCCGTCTTTCCATCCATCCATCCATCCATCCATCCATCCATCCATCCATCCATCCATCCATTCATCTATCCATTCATAGATCTATCCAACCATTTATCCGTCTTTCCATTCATCCATCATTTCATTCATCCATCAATCCATCCAGCCATCCATCCATGCATCCATCCATTCATAGATCTAGCCAATCATTCATCCGTCTTCCCATTAATTCATCATTACATCCATCTGTGGCAATTGTCGTGATTGGTCGTCCTAAAAAAGTTGCTGCCAAATTTGGTTAAATAGAATTGCATGACATTATTAGCAGGGATGTTTTTGCTTCTTCTCAGGATATGTCCAAATAGGCGCCATCGACTTTGGGTTATAAAGATGGAGAGAGGCTTTTCGTTGCATTTTTTGTATAATGACGTGTTTGATATTTTGACATGGTAGTATATGTTGAGGACTTGCCGCAGTTGTTTTCTATGGAAGGCATCCATTTTTCTCGTCTCATTTAGGTCAAATACACAACGTACAAAAAACGCCTCTAGCTTATTGACTGCCTCTTGAGAACTCAAAACACGGAGGTTATTACATCAACAAGTCCATAAGTGGCCAAACGGAGGTTATTACATCAACAAGTCCACAAGCGCAACTTACACTATACTATATTCACATTAAATTCTGGTCATGCCCGAATATGTCCAAACAATGTGTATGAGAACAAAAGACAGTAGAAATTTAGAATCCAAATATGGAATGGTGGTCTCAAACAGGAACAATGGTTGTTTTCACGGATAACATGCAAATTCATTTAAAAGATGACAGAAAATATGAACTTCAGAGGTCTGATCCCCAGACCATCAAAAAGTCCCAACAACCGTTACCATCCACCATCATGTTCTGGAAAAACAAATCGTCCCCAATGCCATTTGTCAATCATTTTTATCATTTGAACAAACTTAGACACTTCGCGGAAGTAAAATCGAAACGAATTGACCTGTTGTGTTCAAAGTGGACCAAACATTCATTGACAGGAAATGAACAACTTCAATGGTTCATCATTGAACATTGGATGGGAATACTAGTAAGATGGAATATTCTATTCATGTGATAAACAATGGAATACAATAATTTCTCGAAAACAATAGGGTTGTCTATTCAACAAGAAAATACAAGAACATGCGTAAATATCGGGTGGGCCAAAAAAAACAAAACAACAAACCGGGTGTAGACACTTAGTGTGACAATCATAGACATCCATACAGAAATAAAGGCAAAATGGAATTTAAGTGTGATGCTAACAATGGACCAAATAGCAGCATATTCATTGCGCTGACTGGCTCGTGGCAAGAATGTGATGGTTGATAACTTTAAAAGACATGTTTGCACTTATCACAAATCATTTATCACATTGACAAGCAGCACTCTGGCTTTCCTCTGCGGTTCGGCAAGGCGCTTGTGGTACGGTGCCTACTTTAAATAACACAATTAGTTTTCCATGAAAGAAGACGACTTAAGATTACTGTTACAGAATAGATGAAAAATGTCAAATAACAATAGTATTTAAAATAAAAAAAAATAAAAAATTCTTCTAATTCATCCCCGAAGACAAATTTGTCATTGGGCTTTTTACCGAAAACCGAGCGTCAGCTGCAGAGCAGCGCTGCAAACAGAGGCAAGTAGTGTAAATAACCTTGCCCAAGTGTTAAATCACAATGTTCAGGTTTCGACCCACAAACTTTTCAGTTGTCAGCCTAAAGCACAACTGACTGTGCCAATATATCATCTATTGATACATTCTTTACAAGTAAATTTGAATTTAAATTTTTCTTCTACCTCATTGTATAGCATTCTTCAAAGTTTTAAACTGAATCATATGTCTATAACTAAAATTAAAATCAAAACTCTAGATTTATATCTAGATCATTTAGAATTGACATAGTTTTGAGCCGAGAAGGCAAATATCATCACGGAGACTTCATTTAAAGAAAAAGGCTGGGGTGGCTCAAAGATTGTTCAAAACTCTAAAACAAAAACTGGAACAAAAAGTCTGTACACAAATTCACTAAAAAGATTTGAGAAACTGGATGGTCAGCTGCAAGAAAAAATGGAAGTGGTGGACTAAAGGCAGCCGGGACGAATGCCAACGCAGACTTCATGATTTCATGTAGATGAATTTGTTGCACCGGAAAGACTGACATTTCTTTCATTGAAACAGGAAACGAAAGTTAACGGAGAAAATTACATAAATCTGCTTTGTTAAAAGCTGCTTCCAAATTGTCACCGCCTTAAAAAAGATTTCATTCTTCAACAAAATGTCGCAACGTCACATACTATTTGGGCAACACAACAATTTTTTACGAGACAAAAGGGTCACTTTCATATTCAAGGATGAATAGCCGTCCCAATCACAGGATTTGATTCCAATGAACCAATGGCATTTGGAATTGGAATTCATTATCAGAAATCGGCTATCCCCTTTCACAGAAAAGATGCGAAACAAGAGGATTAAGCAAAACATATTACTATTACCTTAAACACGACACAGTCAGCAGTATCATCCTGGAACAAATACATGAGAAGCATTATCGCTCAACTCGGTGACTCAATTGGTCACTTGAAATAGTAAAACAATACTATTACTATAGAAAATTGTCAATTTTCATTCGGATATGCATTATTCAAACAACTTTAAATTGAAAGCAAATTATTGGAAAACTTCTCAATAGATTCTTATGAAACTTGGTATGCAATGACATGAGAGCCTCTTCCTTAAATTTGTGAATTTTCCCAAAATTTTGTCTGAAATTTTACCTGTTCACTGTTGTATTTCAACCAAAGTCCTGATATTTTACACATTATTCTCGTCTAAGTCTTGCACCCTTTTTTTTTTTTTTGGCCCACTCAATGCAATTTTTGCACAATTACATTTATTGCATAACAGCCATTAAAAATAATAAGGGGTACAAATTGCAGCATAAATATATATATACATATATATAATTCCAAAATAATTTTCTATACATTGATACAAGTGTAAATAAATGATCTATGTTGATATATGAATGTCTCTTGTACATAAAACAACATATATATATATATAATTTCAACACGAACAATTATAAATGGAAACACAAAATGCAAACAATATCCTATTTTAGTACATGTGGTACTGAAATCTTGACAATGACAATGAACCTCCTTTATTTACAGGGATTGCGGAGGGTTCCATTTTCAACCATTATTTATATGACTCTGTCTAGTCAGAACACGATCAACTAATCTCATACTCTGCTTCGGTGTAGATTTGATTTCTTCAATTGGAATGAAAATGTTGGTATATTTCTCAATTTCACCCGACAGCCAAATTGTATCAAATTAATTCGTTATTCAATTTCTCCGAAGATTTCATTTTCCTTTGATTTGTAAAGGAGTTGATGACAAACTATGTGACAGGCTGCTGTCAATACATTTAAAGTTACTATTAACTTTTGATTTCTTTAATGTGAAAGAAGAGCCTCTATATTCCTTTCATATAGAACCTCTGTATAATATAGGAATATTAAAAAAAAAAAAATTCCTATTATATTCCTATTATATAGGAAAAGAAAAAAAGAATTAAAAATACATTGTTACGCTCAGTGTGAATAATTGCCTAATGTGAACATTGGCCACAAATTTTGCCTAATCTGCACAGTAGGCCGGCAAATTTTCCAATGTTCACAATTAGCAAAATACTTGCCTGAGGTGTGAACACTAGATGTGAACACTAGGCAAGTGCATTTTGCATAATGTGAACAGAATGAATGGCCACTAGAGTGAATTCCCCTATTTGTGTTGCTGTGACACAGGACTGTGTTGTTTTTGTAGTTGTTGTTTTGAGTTTAAGTTTAAGTAGTCAATGTTTCGACGATCCTAGCCTCATGTAACCTGGTCAAAAATTGTGTTTGTCAATCTTCAACTACGGGTAGACAACTGTTCGTAAAATGTCAGTGTAAGACGCAATTCACTACAGGCAGGTACAGCTGTAAGAAAAGCAAAATGCTGTGCAAGTCACACAGCCACCCTGGTAGAAGTTGCAAGAACCTGTAAGACTTATGTGATTCTTCAAATCGTTCCAATGCAAACATTTGTACTCTTCCAAAGTATAAAGACGGTTTTGCAAATTGTGTTATCTAATCATCTATGCAGAAATTCATTAGGCCTACCTTCTATCTAAACCGTGAAACGATTGTTTGTGTGTTTACTTTAATGACTCTAAAGTGGTCCTTCTCAAGTTTCTTGTTTGTGCTTCCTATTGTTCCGTGGCACTCATATCCATTATTAGAGTTGAAATATGATTCCTGATAAATCATTTGGGAAATTTTGGCAACACCATGTTGTTTCAGTCCTCTCTCTACCGTAACGACATATTCTTTTGCTTTCTGTTCCCATCAGGCAACTTTAGCCAGCCTTATTCACATTGGGCAAAACAGTGCGGCCTAATGTGAATAATGTGAACATTGGGCAACTATTTTTACCCCAAATGTGCACAGCTGTTAACGTTAGGCAAACCATTTTGCCCAATGTCAACATTACGCAAAGTTCTACCTAATGTTCACATTAGGCAATTATTGATATTGAGCATAACATATATATATTCCCCTATGTGTGTTGCTGCGACACAGGACTGCATTGTTTTTGTAGTAGTTGTTTTGAGTTTAAAACAAATATACAAATATATAACACATATAGATGCAAAAAAAATAAATCTGTCAATATTCTGACGATCCTGTTATGAATCTATAAATGGAAATTAAATTTAGGAGGAGGACGAATCAAAAACTTCTCCAGGGTAGTTGGGAATAATACACATGGACTTAAAACACACAAGTGTTCACATTGCTGAAGGACAAGAAGACATTATCCTGTTACTGAATGTGAGGCATAACATTGGAATAATTTGAATCAAAACATATTTCTTGAATATGAAAAGCACTTTTGGTGTCACACATGTATATATATATATAATCTACACACACACATAACACACGGGACTGGCAACTAAAATGCCATTATCAAGCCACCACTTGTAGTATTTTAGTACAGACATAGTCTACAGTAACCAGTTGTAATATTTCAACTTAACAGCAGAAAGATGTCCTAATGTTAAAACAAAATATGGCAAGACATACTTTCCACATTTCAAGCTATAAACCTAAATTGCCACCAAGCTCACCTTCAAATAAACCTACATTGCCACCCAGCTCACCTTCATATAAAGTCATATATATTTGCCCTGCAATTTTTCTATACACACATTTTTGTCGGCACATTTTAATATTCTTTTGAAATATGAAAATATATAATATAAGTTATATTATGTAAGACAGACATATTTTTCTCATCATTATTCTGAAATGTTCATGCAAGGTACAATTTCATTTAGCTGCAACTAGCTGCTATAGTATGACATACATGCACACTTTGTGTGATAGCCATTTGTAGCTACCGTACCATTCATTATTATGCGCATTTCCCCGCCCCTGACAACCACATACTTTGTACACAAGTCTTTATTTGGGGCCTCTAAGACTCTATGTAGGTGTGCAAGCCTGTGAGTGTTAGTGTGACTGTGAGTGTAACTGTGAGTATGACTGTGAGTGTGACTGTGAGTGTGACTGTGAGTGACAAACAGATTTGTGTGAGCATGATGTTCACCAGGACACGGTGGATCAATGCTGTAAAACCTTCAAAGATTCACAGCCCTCAAGGTGGACGATGTAATGTAAAAAAAAAAAAACCATTTTGCAATTGTAAACATCTACGCACAAATCATTCTCTACATTTTCATTTACACTTTAGACGATCATATGATATCTTTCTCTACTCTAAAATGGAGAGCAATGTGAAACTCATTTTCTATGCCAACATAAAGGTGATAATATGTAATAAAATTATAAAATGAAAAAAGAAAATTATCATAAAAAACAAATAATCATGATAAAATTATAAAATATGAAAAAACAAGGATACTTTATTTTATTTTTATTTTCTGTACATGAAGATGTATGCGCAAACTACTGGCATTTCCGTCTCCAGGCCAAAATGAAGGCCTGTCTGCGTGCGACTCATTCCACTTCCTGTGTTGCCAAAGGGCGTATGAATATGAACACAATGCTAGCTACTTGCAGCTTCTAAAACAGTTTTATGTACAGAATAGTTGTAAGCTGAATTGGATGGCGAGTCAAATGCAATGAAAAACACAACTTTATTACCGGTTTGTTGTGAGTCAGGAAGTGTGGATACAGTTGAACAGGTAGATTGCACTTAACACAAGTAAAAAAGTATTCATTCAGCTTTCATCAATTTTCAAACTTCCCACAGGCTCCATATTTGATTTTTTTCCTTTCAATAACTTTCTATTGATGAACATAATTTGAATTCTATAAGACCAAGAAGTATCTACACTGACAAATGACTTGCCTACGAAGAGAAGTCCAATAAGGTTAAGTCTTATTCGTTAAAACAGCTGGAAAAGTTGCCTACATTTATTACAGGACTGTTCCAACGAACAGCTGTATCTCACTGTGGTCTTTGCATTGTTTTCATAACTTCTCTCATTGCATCAAATATTCAAATTAAAAGGCTAATAACAACTAAAATATAATAATTTACTGACTCGTATTGCACAGTTGCCTTCACATCCTTCAGGAATATTCCTGGTGCTTGAATGACAAACGTGAAATACATTATCAACTTTTAATATACTCAAGTTTTTTGCGCATTATCACATCAAGCAGAAATAGGTAGACATCACAAATTCATTTCATCCGTTTCGGTGAAAATTAAATAAAGAGACTAGATATTTGAATTTGAAATGTAAAAATAATTCCAATGTACGCAGCAAGAGCCTTTCCTCAAGCCCCGATAAATTCAAAGCATCGGAAATGGAAATCCACAGCCTCAAGTGGGTCACCCGTTGACAACTGGTCCCAAGGAGATACACGGCGCAAACACAATCCCCCAACAGACAAAGACTTCAAACCATAGTCATAAAGTGTTTCTCCAAGGGACATTGGGTTTTTTTCCGTACCCATTTGGTGAATAATGGGAGGAAGTAAAGACAAAGGTCATTAAGTACACGCAGCCTGGTATGGCAAGGAAAGAGTTGAAAGAGAAGCACTGAAGCCTTGGACTCAAAAGGATAATAAACTTAATAGCATTAGCATTGCTTGACATCCCGTATCATTGGACAATAAATACCAATAGAGTGAAGAGAAACTATTGCGGCTATGGAAAAAAATCTGACTTATGTGCATTAAGATACCCATCATTCAAACATATATATACAAGTAAAAAACAAAACCAACGGTAAATTGCTTTGATGTTAATGTTATCATCCTATCAGCAGATGATAGGCAACAGTATTACGACAAGTCAATAAAATGGCCCAAAGCACATAACAAGGAAAACCAAAACGTCTCAACCTTTCCATCCATTCATTTTCAAATGTTTGCCTTTTTGTTTTTAGTAAATTGATTCAACATTGACCATCTATAAGGAACCAAACACTTGATGTCCGTTTTTTATCATCTGACTGAAGAACAAGACTTAGTGTAAAGGCATTAAAAAAAAAAGTTTTTAAATGATGAGCTAGGTTTGCACTTTTTCTAAGGTTTTTTGTTTTTTGTTTTTTGTCTTTTTTTCTTACTTTTAATGTCTTAAACCCCTAAGTCCACTGAATTTCATATTACTTGGTTTATAACTTTCAATTTTTTTTTTTTTCAAACCTCCACACCAAATTTGTCAAACCTCTACACCAGATTTGTCAAACCTCACAACCAAATTTCCTTCAAAATGTGTCTAGTCGTCCTTATCAAATTTGTCTTTTTAAAAAAAAGTCACGGATCAGGGCTAGACAGACTGTCACCATGCATCCCCCGCCTTCCATCATCCAATGTGTGAAGAGGACCAAGCACGGGCCAAACAAAAATAAGATTAAATAAAAACAACAACCTTTGAAGTTTGATTGACATCCCAAGAAAATGTCACTCTTCCTCTTACAATACGGGTACTGCAATCCTTTGATACAGGAGGGAGCAGGAAGAGAGTTGACATCCACAGCAATGTGAATTTAACAGAAACACATTAGAAATAAAAGAAATTTTGGTAAAGTTACCTGGTGAATATTTAACACTGACCTATCGCATGTCCTTTTTTTTTTTATCTGCAGGTTGTCCAAAGCCTTATACGAATGGTAATTCAAAAAGAGTAAATACAAAAAATGGTATGACAGGTATTCATTCAAGTAGCAACTGGCACACTGTTTGGGGTGAAAATGAGTATTTCAAAGAAAAATTGGCATTGATCTTGGCAAAATCTCAGATTTAGAGGGTGAGTGAGATAAACAAATTTACAAAAACTGCCCATGTTGTATGAGAATGAAGCTCTCATTTCATTGTTTGATACCAGAAGCAGATGGCTTAGAAAGCAACCGGTAACACGACATTGACATTTAAAAAGCCAGGACAACTGGCATGGAACTAAAAGAGATGGTTTTGACAATCAGCTTACTTGAATAATAAAACAAAACAAAAAAACGAAAAATAAAAATAAAATATATCAAAAAAGAAAAGAAAAGAAATAAGTCCCCACATGACATGATGTGAGGTAAGGCTTTCAAATTGACAAGGATAAGAATGGATAAGGTCATTAAGGATTTGAATGGATAAGGTCATTAAGGATTTGATCCCAAGAATGGTGCACTAATGAGAGGAGGTAAATAAGAAAAGAAAGACATGGAGGAGGGGGATGATGGAAGAGAAGAGGAAGAATTAAAATAAATATAATTAAATAATAATAATAATGATAAAAATAATAATAATAAAAGTTTCCCATCTATTCTTCGAGGATATTGAGGAAACATAATGTATTGTAAGCTGCTGTCTAGTTGCCTTTGTTTTAAGCCATCACACCAATATCAAAACACAAAAATATATCAAAACAAACTGATATCAAAACAAACCGATATCAAAACATGGTCAGAAAGTGGACTTGGCTGGGATTATCGGATTATGCATAGAGAATACAATTACAATCAAACTGAATTATCAAAAGGTCACATGGCAAAAAGTAGTGGAATAAATACAAATATATATTGTTATTGTTATTATTATTATTATTATTATTATTATTATTATTATTATTATTATGACCACCATCCTCATTATTGTTCTGGCTCCAGAGGGGTAAACCAAAAGATGTACCCGGTACGGTTGACAACATGAAGGGGAAGGGACAGGAGGTCAAAGTCTAAGCATTGCAATGCGGCGCCTGGTGCCTGTGGGGTTTGCATTATTTACGCATTACCATGTAAGGTACTTATCTGCGCAGCGCTGAGTAACTAGTGGAAAAGATATGACGAAATACAAACATGGGTATAAATATTATCAAATATTTCAATTTTTCGTTAACTCTCGTAAATCAAGAGTGTAATAAAAGAAAAAAAAAAGAGAAAAGTTTTATGAAAAATACTGTATACTGTATGATGTATAATGTATATATAGATTTCCATCAATGGAATAATCCAGTTGATACTACAACCATTGGAATGCCATTCCACGCTCTACCTTCAATTGACCGTCTCCATCCCGTTTACGTAAACAGCAAAAAAGGACAAAAATTTATCAAAGCTATGTTCATATTTACAATGTAAAACAATCACGGCCTCCCTCGATTAGAGTAGGACAAACCATTATGACACCAGTCCTGCCTGTTATCCGTGCATCTGTATATTATTATATCTATATATCCTTCTTTTTCACAGACAGCTAGGAAATAACATGCGAAGACTCTTTCCTCTCATCAAAATCCAAAAAGCTCTTGGTAACAGTTCCAAATCTTCGTAATAAAAAGAATAAGAGGGTGGGGAGAAAATGAGGGAGCAGTGATCCCTCCATCCCTCCCTCCCTCCTTCTCCTGCCTCACCCGTCTTCACAACCACCACAAAAGGTGTACCGAATTACATGTCAAAATATAAACTGTCCATATATAAATTTCAACAACAACAACAACAATCATTTATAATTCGTTTCGGTCAACACATTAATTGACAAACTGGTATTTCCTGCTTCTTTCTGAATCAACACAAAATCTCCTGGGATTCCTCACAACTCCACGTCCCCTCCACTTTCCACCGACTTGATCCTTCCGTTGGAGACCTTTGCCGTCCCGTTTCCGTGCGGGGAGCCGGGAGGCTGGGGGGACTTGGAGCCGCTGCTTTCTTTGGCCGAATTCTTCCTTATGAACATCCAGGGGGCGCTAATACGACTGGCAGACTTCCTCTCCCTCTCTGAGGATGCGCTGGCATTTTGCTGTGGGGTCTAAAAAGAACCAGCAGAAAAAACATCATTTTGAATCATGGCTATTTGCAGGTCCATTATCAAACAATGGATTTCATTTTTATAGTTTTTTAAGAACACATTATTAAACAATGGATTTTTATTTTTATAGTTTTTTGAAGGCCCACTATCAAACAATGGATTTTTATATTTATGGTTTTTTAAAGGCCCATTATCAATGGATTTTTATTTTCATAGATTTTTGAAGGCTCATTATCAAACAATGGATTTCATATTTATAGTATTTTGAAGGCCCATTATGAAACAATGGATTTCATATTTATAGTTTTTTGAAGGCCCATTATCAAACAATGGATTTTATATTTATAGTTTTTTAAAGGCCCATTATCAAACAATGGATTTTTATATTTATAGTTTTTTAAAGGCCCACTATCAGACAATGGATTTCTATTTTTCCATGTTTTCACGAATGACAGTCCTTGCATGACAGGCTTTACCTTGACAGGGGAAGAGGGCAGGTTGAGTGAGGAGAAGGGGCGAGTGGACTGCTTGTCTGGTTTGGGCAGCGGGGTGATGACCAGCAGTGTCAAGGTCAAACTGGCCTGGCGAACCAACTGGACAACCTCGTCATGGGTCGCACACTTGGTGTCCACCGACCCTACGGCCACGATGTAGTCCTTGACCTTCATGCCTGACCTCTGTTAGGGGCAAGAGGATGATTCACGATTAAACAAAACTACCTACCAACAGCCGCAATGTAATACATATTTGTATTTGACATCCATGCCTGACCTCTGTTGGAAGTAAGTGGGTTTTTGGGTTACCCTCCATTTATCAAATTACATTAGGAAGAAAAATATTCCCCCAAGCATCACATCTTATCAATATATATAGCGTCTCTTTTTCTTTTTTTAGATGTCCGTCATGATAAATGCAACCTAAAACTTTTTAAAACGTATAAAAAAGAATGTGTATCATTTCTAGGTAACTGAAGCATCAAAAATCCACGATGTCTGTTGACTTATTTGTACCAGCACTCCATTGCAAGGACAGACATGTTTCACACCCTGGTTTGATTTGGGGAGATAGTTGTACCAGCACTCCATTGCAAGGACAGACATGTTTCACACCCTGGTTTGGTTTGGGGAGATTTGAAACTTCCTTGTCTTGGAGTCAAGCTACAAGCATGGGAGTGCCACTGTCCTGCCAGAGGGAGGCTAAGAACCATTTGTCCCCACCTGTCCTTGGCACATCAAGTTTCTGTGTAGTGTAAGGCTCAACTAGGAATAACTTTAAAAAAATAAAACCACTGAAAGCATCATCGTTACCCTTGGCGGGATAATTCCTAAAGGGACCAAACGTTGAGTGAACAAATTGTATGACAAGTATACTGTTCTACCTCAGAACAATCACACAGAAAATAGTTAGACAGTGCTGATAGCTCCATTTAAGACACTCCCATCCTTAACAAGTTGAAATGTCCTGTCCCATTCCATGAGCCCATACCATCCCCAACAAAACACTCATAACCCCCCCCCC
>JBCHJU010440664.1:0-13388 GCA_039654505.1 Plocamopherus imperialis
TCTTCTTCTTCTTCTTCTTCTTCTTCTTCTTCTTCTTCTTCTTCTTCTTCTTCTTCTTCTTCTTCTTCTTTTTCTCCACCTTCTTCTTTTCTCCGTCCCGATTTATTATTATCTTCTTCCTCTTCTTCTTCCCTCTTCAGGGCGCTTGGAATGTCGATGATGCTTTTGGTGAGGTTGGCGCGACAAGCAGCGTTTTCGTGCCGGGCTACTTCGTCTTCTGAATCAAAACTCCCGTCCCTACTTCCACTTTCGGTCAAAGCCCAATTAGTGCCGCCATTGCCGCCATGCGCAGTGTCCATCACCTCCAAGCCTTCCGCTTCAGGGCAGAGCATGATTTCGATTGCTGATTCTTCGTCTGAAACTAAACCGATAATTGGTTCCGGGGCTCTCTCTTCTTCATCCTCCTGCCCTTCCTCCTCCTCATTATCATCATCATCATCATCGTCCTCGCCGCTATCACCAAAGTCATAGTCGGCATTGACATCGTCATCGTCACAATATTCATCCCCACTTTCCAGGTCCTCGCCTCGCACTACGCCAGCGTCCTGTGCCATGTACTGATCTTCTTCGTTGTGTCCAAGTGAATTTGATTTTAATCGGTCAAATTCTTCAGCGTCGTCGTCGTCGTCATCATCGTCGTTGCCATGGTGACTCCGCCTGACGTAGGGCTTGGGATCGATACCCGTGTCATTGTCTTCGTCCAATTCTCTACTCGAGTACAGCAGCTGGAGGCAAGGTTCGTTGCCCTTAAATCCAAATCTGTCTTCTCGCTCCCACTTTTTAACTTTAAGGCTGCGACGATCATCAGGCGGCAGTTCATTATCTTCCCCCTTTTCCTTCTCGAGTTCCCTCCCTTCCTGCTCACGTTCTTTTTTATTCACAACGCCTTGATTTTGTCGCAGTTCTTCTTGCTGTTGGTGTTGTTTATTTCCTTGCCGCTCGTCTTCTTTTTCTTCGTTACACCTCTCCTCCTCCTCCTCCTCCTCCTCCTCCTCCTCCTCCTCATGTATTTCTGCGCCGACTTCTGATGAAAGAACGCCACATTCACCTCCTTTCGCCTTTCCTTCTGCTAATTGACAGAGTGATAACTCTTCTTCATCCACTCCCTTAACATTCATATATTCATGGGGCAATAACTCTCTTCCATTTTCATTTTCATCCCCATCGACATCCTCTGCAGAACGACAGTCACTAACAACATCATCCTCCTCCTCTACACCAACCACCTCATCGCCAGACATAACGATGTCATCATGAAACTTATGCTCGAACTCAAACCTGCCACTGTCACCTGTTACTATTCCCTTACGATCTTTGCCAATAATGTCATCATCCCCACCGTCGTCGTCGTCGTCGTCGTTAACGCAGTGACTGAAATGCACGCTATCCAGCGGAAAGGCGTCCCACTCCCAGCCGTTCTCAATGCTATCCTGGTCGAAGCCGCTTGTATTCGTACGCCGCCCCCTCATTCTCCTCAAGTCTCCGGCCAGCTTGCTCTCCAAATAGTCCACGTGCTCGGCCAAGAACACGTCCTTCTGTTCGGCCAAAACCGCTGAAAACGTCTTCAGCTCGTACAGGCCTTTGGTCACGATGGTTATGTTACCGCCCGCAATATCCTCACAAGAACCTTTATTGGTGGCCTCTGTACAATTGTTAAAATCGTTGCCGTGCACAGGTTGCCTGGAGACTTCCGCCATCATTCCCTTCTTATTTTGTGTGATTTGATCTTCGACATCATCGACGTCTGTCTCTTTTACTTGCACATATCCTACATCATTATCATCATCGTCTGCTTTCCTGCCGTCGTTGCTCCCCTTGGCTTTAACTTTATTGATGCCAAATATATTCCTTTCGGGACGCGCATGCGCGATAACGTCCATCGTTTTGATTTCCGATTGGGACATTACGCCATTGGTTCCTGTACGGGCAAACCCGGTGCGGAATGCCTCGTAATCCCCTGGGACGACTAGGTCTCCGGAGCTCACGGGAATACCCGAAGTTGTGTAAACAACCTCAAAACATTCACTTCCTGCCGTGACATTACTTTCGTAACACGTCACAGGTCTTTGTGCACAATTAATGCTCAAGACGTTTTCAAGTTGGTCCGAGGGGTTGTCAGTGGCATCAATGGGAAATCCCGAATCGTCCCTACTCCCATTATCATAGCCAAAGGTTATCGACTGCAGCCTGCAATCAGGATAAACACAAACATTCGAATTGTCATCTAAATCACAGGAACTGAAATGGCTAATATGATCTCCATGCCTGTCTGAAAACATTGCTAGTGTATTCTTTCCCAAAGTATTCAGAACCGTTTGGCCACTCCTCACGTCTTGAATGGGGACAAAAGCCTTATCGTTATCCAAGCGTGCGGATTTTTGAAGGCCGCCAGTGAGATCACTGCTTTTATAAACATGTGATAAACATTCAAACGCTTCTTCTGTTTCCTCTTCCTGGAATGGCAACGTCTCCATCCTGGTCTCCCATCTGTTTGCCTGACCTAAATTTTCACCACCTGACCTCGACCTTTGACCACCCCCGCCGCTTTGGATTTCGATACCCGTTAGAAACGCCTCGGCTCCAATGATCTTCATGCTCTCTACAGTCTCCTTGAGCCCCTCGAGACTTTTCCTCACATCGACATCGCAATTAACGAGTCCGACAGAGTCAATTTCTTTCTCATCCCCTGTTTCGCACGACGTGCTGTTTGCTGCCCCCGGCGTCGAGAAACAGCTCCAGACGTCTGGCTCGCCGAAGCATCTGTACAGGTATCGGTAATCGTTGACAGGTGCTCCAAATTCGATTACGCCAGCGTCTGGTCTTCCGCCACATGCATAAGAAATGGAGGGACTGTTATCGCACTTGTTATCGGTGTCTGCTGATATCACAGTTTGCAAAATATCTGAATCTGCACCGAAACTTGCCCTCTGATAAGACCGTTGGTTACGATCTAAACCGAGATACATGGAAGGCTGTTCGATTACGACTCCGTCGTCGATCCAGTCGTGAATGTAATCGACACTAGATGTTGCGTCTCGTTCTTCAACGCCTTTCGAAGTCTCTTCTCCCGAGACGAAATTCAGAACTGCGTTCGAGTTTCCATGGGAGTCGGACAGCAATTCTGTCCCCTCCGTCCCGTTCTCAATGGCCGAACCGCAACTCGTTCCGAGATCGTAGTAGCGGTGGGGCATCAACTCCCACGGACGATCGAATGGGTTCTGGAGCGGGTCACTCTCGGCCGAGTGGAACGAATCGCAGCTTTCGGAAAATCCCGAATGAAAAGAGTCGGTGACGTCCGACTGATTGCCGTCTAGATCCGGGTACCGGGCCAAGCGCTCACCAGCATGGCAAATCCAGATAATTTGGTCTTCAGACCGATCCAAAGTCGGACTGGAGTCGACGAGAAAATCGTTTGGTGGTTGGCTACAGGAACCGTTTGGGTTGTACAAATTCGAAAAGTCGTCGTCTGAAGGGTATACATCCAAAACGTGATGATAACCACCTATACGTTGTTCTTGAGGAAATGCCTTGCAAGGTACGATAGAAGTCTCATCTACAACTCTTCGTTGTGAATCGGTATCGTGTACAACAACAGATGAGTCTTCTACAACCTTTATTGTTGAATCCGTCGGGTATGCAATCGTATTTTCATACACATTCCCTGGTGAATCCTCACCGGTTACATAAATCTCATCTAAAACATTTTCTGGTGAATCTGACGGACGCACAACATTTTTATCTCGAGCAGTGTCATTTTCTAAGTCAACATCGTCCACATTCGGTTTGTCCTCGTTGCAACTTGAAAGGAATGCTGAATCTCTCCACGATAAATCGTCGGAAAATTTATCAACAGAATCTAACAAACAATTCACCTTCTCTGCATCAACATTGGCATCGCTGCCATATCCTGTTTCATCCCAAATAGGCCTACATATTCCACGAGAACGTTCATTCACAACTAAGTTATCACCTCCGTCTGTTACAAAACAAGCTTTAATCTGTCCTCTGGTGGACCCCTGAGTCTCGCCACTCTCTTTTGTTACATCACAAAAACTGAAATCTTCATTCGAAGAATAATCTCCTCCTCCTCCTCCTCTTTCTTCCTTTACACATCGAAAATAATCCCCCGCGGCTCCAGACGAGAAGACTTCATTATCACGACAACTAGACTCTGAAGCAGAACCACTCGTCCGTGACCGTGACAAGTCACGGTGGTCATACTTCACAGATTTTAGACTCGCCTCCTCCTCGTCCTGACAATCGAAAGACAAGACTGCGCTACCACCTCCACCTGTTCCATCACCGCCGCTAGTGTTGTTACTGCTACTGCTGCGTGCATCTGCGTGCTCCTGGACCAGACGACAACTGCTGCAGTCGTCTTCGAAAAAACACCGTCCAATGGCCGCGCGCCTGCTCTCTGTCTTCGGCGCCGGGCGGCCTTTCCGACACGCTTGGCTGGGCACAGGTAGGGTAACGCGTATTAATACAGCCCCCCTGGCCTGGTTGGCGGCCTGCTGTCCCCCACTTACGTCATCGTCATGCGGCCAAAGATCACCACCAGCACTCGTTGTAGATCTTCTTGTATTAGTACCTGTACAACCGCCGTCGCTTGCACCACCAACGAGAAGACCAGCCGTGTTGGAGGAAGAATGCAGCGGCGCAGACACAGAGGGATGACAGTCTCCCCCCAAAACCCCGCCACCACCACCACCACCGCCACCACTACCACTACCACCGCCACCACCAACGTCGCTGCTGTCCCTACTGTCCCCGTCGGTAGAGGTCACCCCTTTTTCACGCATCGCAGATTCCGGAGATTCTTCACCCGGCTCCCCGCCTTGATGATCCCCCACGCTCGATTTGACCGGAACGCCGCACCAAGTCCGAGGTCCGATCGGCCGGGCGTTGATTGAAGGGTCAGTTTCCGGGGTGGGTGACGACGTTAGGGTACGCAATGGCCGGTGTTGGTCATGGTGGTAATAGTGTTGGTGTTGGTGTTGGTGGTAGGGGTCGGGGCCGGTGTTGGGAAGGGGAGATTGCGGGATGACTTTTTCACACAGGGGGCAGTCGTCGTGGTACGCTTTTTTATGGCCATCGACGCAAACACTTACAGGTTTTTTGTCTTTCTCCTTCTCTTCTTCCTCCTCCTCCTCCTCCCCGTCCTCCTTTTCCATGTCTTCGTTCCTTTCCTCCCACTTCTCTCCTTCTTCCCCCTCCCCCTCATCGTCCATAACGCTTACACTTCCCCGGTGACTGGAATGCTTTACAGGGGCCAGGAATGCCGGTGACGTCTGGCGGGCGTTGTTATTATCAAGTTGGCTTCTGGAGTCGTAGCTGTCGCTGTCGTTGCGGTAATCATTAGCCTGGTCGTTACGACTGACATCCGCATCACCCCCACCAATGGGTGTCCCCGAGTCGGCCACCCCCTTACTCGTGCCGCCTTTAGGAGTGCCGGTACCACGGCCACCACTAGTATTATTAGTATTATCCCCATGCTGTACACAAACCGAGTCTTCCATTATGTTTGTGACACCACCGTCGTCGTCATCATCGGAAATGTAGTCTTTCTTCGTGGTATCTCTGACAAATGCACGCTCTATGCTTGTCCACATGTGATCGGTTTCTGCTTCATACTGAGCCTTTTCTGGCATAATGTCAGCGCTTTTCGCAGTCAGTGGTGACGAAGATGATGATAATATTGTTATGGCTTCGTCTTTGATTTCGTCACACTTGACAGGTCGTGAACCAGATTCATTTAGGAAAGAAGAGACAGGTACACCACCGAAGGCAGCGAGATTGTCAGGTGTCACTTCATCCATTCTTCCTTTATCTTCTTCTATCACTTTCATGTCTTCTCCCTCTTTTCTTCCTTTAAAGCGCGCCAACTCTTCTTCCTCTTCTTCTTCTTCTTCTTCCTGTTTTCCTTTCTTCTCTCCCTCCACCGTTGTTTCTCTCTTTCTTACAGTCCATCCATCGTGTTCCTCTTCCTTCCTTACCCTGTCATTTCTCTCATCCTCTTCAACTTCCGTTACAACTTTGGCTTTTACATCATGTAATAACTTCTCCTCATCGCCATCTTCCTTTTTTCTTTTCCCAAGCAACTCCCTCGCGCCGACTTTCAAATCCAAACCCATTCCCTCCTCCACCACCTCCTCTCCGCTACCACCGTCCTCGGTACCACCACTATCATCATCACCACAGGTAGATTGAGGCAATCCGCAAACATTATCACCAACACCATCCTCGTCATCACACCCAGCAGCGGCAACAGCCTGGCTCAACAACAACAGCAACGGCGACGGACCAAACGACTCCCCGCTGTCACCTGCAATCACCACGCAATCGTCTGCTACACCCTTATCACCGACACGCTCGTCAGATCCACTCATCATACCCCTTGCACTTTCATCCTCCCGCCCCTCTCTCTCCACCACCGGGCTACAACTACAAGCCCCAGTCAAAAAGGAAGGTAGCGTTTCATTTTTATCCTGGAGACACCGAGCTGATCTTATCTCCTCACCAAATCCCAACGCTTCACCGGGTACACCTCTCCTCCTTATCTGATCCATCGAGTAGTCTGCCCCTACTTCTACTACTGCTACTGAGTTTTTGCAGGCGTCCGGAGATTCTTTCGAGAAAGGTACACCTTTGATGACCTCAGCACTTTCGTCGGGATTTGGCGTGACGTCATCAATATTGAAATTAGACGAAGCCATTTCGCCCCATCTTTCAGCTCGCATCTGCGGCGGGGGTTTCGACCCTATTTCCTCCTCAGTCAGAGAAGAAGGGGAAGGCTGTGAAGAAATCTGTAAAGAGTAATCCTGATTTGGATTTCGGAAACATGACTCCTTGGCGCTGTCTTCATCCGAGTCTTTCTGCGACGCCTTCAAATTAGTTTTATTATCTCCACTCACGTCTTTCGTAGAGGAAAGCGCTGCTGCTGTGCTTATGATGAAGCCGTCGTCTTGTAAGCTCGGAGCGTCAATGCTGACAGCCTCGATGTCTGAGCGGTGTCTATCTACGCCGTAATCTTGTGAGTCCTCATTAATTTTAGTCACTTCCGCTTTTCCCACCACGGAACTTCCTCCTGCGCCTTTGTTGTTTCTAAAGCTGTTCACGTCACGGTTTCTTATCTCTTCAAGACTGCCGCTGTTGTCAACACCAAACGTTTCCATTTCCTTTGAAACTAGGTCGCAGATGTTTTCATTTGCACTTTCCTCGCTCATCTCTAAAAGCCCTTCTCTATTCTTTCCCCCGACGATATCAGAATTTGTTTCTCTTATCTCAGCATCCCACCGTTCATTTGTTCTAGTCAAACAAGTATTCAACTCCGCTATCAGCATTAATTCCTCCTTCTCCTCTTTCTTTTCGTTCTTCTTCGTTCCTCCAACTGACTGTGCCGATCCCTTTTCACGATGACTAGTAACAGCGGCTGTAACATGGTCAACTTTTTCATCAACACTCACGTCATTAAATGCCTTAACAACACCAATTTCAAGTTTCCTTTCCCCTTCAGTATCGTCCCTCCTGACACATTCTTTCTTCATCGTTCCTTCTCCTTCCATGCAGCCATCACCATCGCCGTAACCATCCACCAATTCTTCCATGCCTCTTCGCTCATCACCATCACCACCACCATCCACAACTACGTTAAGTTCTTCTATACCGTCGCACCTAATTCCATTACTCTGTTGGTCTTCATCCGCTGCCCTTGCCGGCCTTATCTCCAGCAAAGACGTGGGTTTATGTCTGACAGGCGTGCTTATGGCCCCTCGCTGAGTGATATCTCCGCCATTTTGGCCTCCGATCTCAGGTTTCACTCTTTCATCGATCGGAGCGGCACTGTGAGTCAGCGGGGCGCAATGTGTTTCATTGCCCTCCTTATTGGTAGGACGCACTTTGACCTTTGCACCCGCAATCTTGGCCCCCTCGATAGTCGATGGGTTTTTATTATTATAACCCGTTGGTGGGAATTCAACGTTGAGCTTCGCAATGGAGGAAGAAAGTTGTGTTGTTGTTGTTGTCGGCTGGGTGAAAGAGTTTTGATTGTCTTCAGCGGTGATGATGACGGCCGAGGGCTTACTTTGAGACGGGGTGTTTTTGAAGTCATCGCGGATTTTACGGGAATAGGACACGGTCTCTTGGTGAATGGTGATCTGTTGCAAAGACGGAGATACCGGTTCACTTTCGAGGGCCTCTTGGCCGGACGATGTCTTTATCACCAACGGTGTACCAATGCTTTGTTCGGGGAGACAGGATTTTACCCGAGTATCTGCCAGACGATCAGGGTTGTGCTGGGTGGGAGTCGGATCGGTCACCGGATCCCTGGCACATTTGGACGACGATGAGTGTAGATCTTTCTCACGGCAAGGCTTCACGCTTTTGTCGGACGGTTTGTTTTTGTGGAAAATCTCAAACTTGTTGATCATGGAAGAAATTTTATCCCTTTGACTGGACTGGAACGACGCGTGTTGTTGTAGTCGTTGACCTTCGATGGCGGCGGCTTTGCTCTTGCTCTCGAAGAAATCCTTGGCAGCTTTTTGCTTCGATTCCAATATCCAGGCCCTTTCCTTGTCGGTGTACGCTTTTTGCACGACGTGAGCGGAACTGCTCACCAGGAAATCGTCCATTTTGGATTTCACCGATCCGAAAGACGGCGCTGGCGAGGCCTGATTGCTTTTAGCGCCGTCTTCGGTGGTAGGATGAACGTCCAAACTTTGCGAGCGGAGCAAAGTACTCTTGTCGCGCCGCCCTTTGCCAAATGCCTCGTTTCGGGGTTTTGAGCAAGAAGTCTTGCCGCTCCCTGGCCAGTTTTCATTTCTACACATTATCCGGCCCGCGCCTTCTTCATCGAGTTCATGTTTCAACGCGCCTTGATCGAGACTCTGAGCTCGCTCGCGAGCATGGCGCCGGAAAGCGTTCTGTGCGCCACTCAGGCCAGGTTCGGTAGAAGCCTGTAGGTCAGAAACGATCGACGACGTTAAGGCATCCATGGTTCTCTGGAATGAAAGCAACGATGGGCATTCGGTGGTGTCACACTGGCTAGTTCTTCTTGCACCGTGCGACGTGTACCCGTCTTCAGATTCTGTCAATTTCCCCTTGTTATCGGTTTGAGCCATTGAACAAGAGAAAACCACGTCGGGAAGAATGCTAGTCGTTGGCGGTGTTGTGGACTGATTCAACGACGCACCCACCGGACTTGGGACAATATCGTGGCGTTTAGTCGAGGCAAGGACGTCCATAACTTGACCGCGGTCATCCGCCCGAATATTATTGATATTTTCGTCCTTATCGCCCTCTGTCGTCGTCGTCATCGTCATCGTCGTTTCTTGTTCTCTCCTCCTGGGTTTGGATGGCACGGCCGGGAGTTGCCTCGTTGGCTTGGCGACCGGAACGGATTCTCTGGCCAGCTCGGCTTCTTTAGCTTCTTTAGCTTCTTTAGCCGCCTTCTGCTTCGACTCCAGTATGAAGGCTTTCTCCTTTTCTGTGTAGACCTTTTGAACCACGTGACTGGCACTAGCGCTGTCCGAGAGGAGCTTGAGCCGGGACTTGATGGAGCCGAGGGGCGCCATGGGGGTGGTGTAGAAGATTTTTTGGGCCGACGCCTCGGGCAGCGCCGTCGTCCCGCTCTCGTTGCTTTGGGCCCGGAGCAGGACGGTTTTCTGACGGTCGTTGTCTCCTCCGGGATTCCTGGCCCTGTCAGCTGCTGCTGATGATGCAGCGCTGCCACGCCGGACGCCGGCCGGATAGTGAGGAAGATCGACGGATTCTTCACCCGGGTCGGACTCGGATAATGCTAAGTGACTCGTAGCGTCAACGCTTCGAGTTCGCACGGCGGCGGGTGCCTTCGGCTCTCTTGCCTCACGTGGTCGCGTCGTGTTCGTTGGAAGACTTGAATCGACACGCCGGTAAATTTGTGAATTAGCAGGAGGAGATGGTATCATCTCTCTGTCTCCAGTTGCACTACTACGAAACTGGCAATCTTGGGGCGAATTCGACTCAAGTTGTTTGCCTTGGAGTGAGGCAGTTCCAGATTCGGTTCCGGTTTTGGCTACTTGAAAGGACTGAACGAGTTCTTCGGCCGTGCTCTTCTTCCTGGGAGAATCCACCATACGCGATGAAGAACCAGGGGAGGCAATTCGAGCCGTGTGGAACGAAAGCGTCGGGGGCGTGTGGGATTTCTGCGGCAGGTATTTTACAGGGAAACTCGGTGGGGAAGACGACGAAAGTGACATGCATGGCAGAGATGACGAAGATGACGATAACGATGACGACAACGACAACAACGACGACGACGACGAGGACAACGAAGAAGGGTCAAAAGAAGATTGGGATATGGCACTGGACGAGTCCTGAACAACAACAGCAGCCGTTCCACGTTTGTCACCTATCACACGCTGCGACGTGACGATGGGCGATTTATCTCCGACGCTTTCCGCGGACGCCACTCTCTCGTCGTCTGTGCTGGCGGCCGACATGGAAATATCGGAATCGATTCCCGCGGTGGACCAGTACGAAGACGGGTCGTGGTGGTTGAAGTCCTCCTCCTCTTCGAGGCTCTCCTGGGAACCGCGAGCCACTGGCGGAAAGAGTAGCGGCTGGACGCCAGGCCCTGGCCCGGCCTGGAAAAGCGTGCTGACGTCATCGCGTCTGAGGCACTGGATGACGTTCAGCGTCTCGCCGTGACCGCCGTGAGACTGAGACGATGACACCGTTTTCGACTTGTCGTCGATACCCAAGGCCAGGCGGTACTGCTCTTTGAAGAGCCTGATGTCCTTCTGGAGTTTGGTCGAGGCCGAATCCGACTCCTGCTCTTGCTGCTGCTTGTCTGCCATGCACATAGTCTGGTGGCGGTACCCGATGCCAGGACGGGGGGTTCCGGTTCCGGTTCCTTCCCTGACAACATCTGACAGTCCGTCGGATAGCAGTAAGAGGTCGATGGCTAACGTTGCACACAAGGCCGTGAGCGATGGTGTTCAGAGCTCATCACGTGGCCATAACAAAACAAATGTTTTTGGTTGTTTTTTTCCCTAATTTCAATCATGTCTAAGAAAGGTTCAATTTCATTGAGTTCATCATAATGCAATTGTGGATGTTTTTTGTTTCATTCACGTGATGGTCAAAGAAAGGCTAGAAAATTAAACATAACGATAATGTATAAATTAAATTGAGTAATTTTCACGACGTATAAGGCCTTAAATGCAACATCGAATTTGTATTAAACACGTGTAATGAAATTGAAATGAAATTCCGGCCCAATTCCACGCACAGAAATCCTCATCTTTGTCTTTGACGAAAACGTCAGGTAATCCCGAACACAACAAAAGTTAAACGATCAACATATCCAGAATCTGAATTTGGAGTTAACGAAGCAAGCCCTCTATGCATATATTATGCACTGTATATCCATCCAATCACATGAAAACTGTCTTTCTAAGAATACTTTCCGTTTCAAAATGTTTAAATACTGAAATCCACAACGAAGGAAAAATAAAAATCGGGAAGGAATCTTAACAGTAATACGAAATAAACCCAGCCTTTCCACGAAGCACAAAGCTGGGTCTAGATATCAACCGGCCAACTGACTCGTATTAAGTGTCTCGTCTTGTAGGTAAACAGGCCCTTTGGGGGATAGGGTAGGTGGGGGACGGAGGGGGAGGGGGTGGTTAGGGTAAAGGATTATATGATGAGCCGCCAATGTCGTTTTGGTTGAGTGAACGGAAACGTCTCAATGACAGCTAATGTGTCGGATTTTCATTGACAGATTCAGAAGTGTTACGAAGACGACGACGACGACGACGACAACGACGGGGCAGCAGGTAGGAGTTCGTTCGTTCGTTGGTTCGTTCTGCGGTGTGCAATGGTCCGTGACCAAATCTATAATAGTAGACATCAACACCTGTTTCATTATTTCTACTAACAGGCCAGAATACTACAACAAAAGAACCCCAAAAGGTGTGACCCCTCTACCAAACTGATGCCAGCCACCCAGGCGGAAGATATAAAATAGTGAGTGCGGTAATGGCATTATCCTCGCCTCGATGTCTCCACAAATAATAAAGGAAGAAGGGAAGAAGAGAGAGGGTGCATTTATTGGGGGCGAGGGGAGGGGGGTGGATTGCTCTTTATTATGACGTCTACTACACACTGGTATCATGTGGTTTTCCAATGAGGTTCGCTTGTAAACTGTTGACATTAATGAAACTGGTCATGGAGAAGAGATTTGAGGGAACAGGGGGAGGGGAGGGGAGGGGAGGGGGTGGAACAGAACAGATTCTTTACCATTTAACGTTAAGAGACAGTGTCAAAGCAAGACCTGTTTAACAAATCCGCTTGAGAAGACTACCACAAGATGGCCCTTTTACAGTTTACACGTCTGCCTATCGAGAACTGTTAAAATTGTACGGAATTAATACTAAATTATAACTTAGATTAAGTACAAAAGTGTTGTCAGGCCAAAGGACGAAACAAGACGTATAAGATATCAAACTAATCCAAGACCGTTCGCTTATTAACATTGTTTTCTACCGTCTATCTCTATCGAGGGTAAATTTTCTTGGTCACGACAGTATGACCTCTCTGAGTATGTCTCCCTCTGTCTCTTTGTTTTAAACTCTGTCTATCTCTAATTATCTCTAATCACTCATCTAATTATCAGTATCTATCGCGCCCTTACTCTCTCCCCATCCCCCCCTCTCTCTCTCTCTCTCTCTATCTCTGATATGTGTGTGTGTGTGTGTGTGCGTGTGTTCGTGTCTGAGTATAAAGATGTGTTTCTGTGACGTTAACCATGATCTAAACGACACTTCATCACAATGGCCGTTTGTAAAAATCAAACCAGACAAAACCAGCAACTCTAACAGACGAACCGTATCACAAAGCCTACCACCATCCATTCTTACAATCCATTCATCAGTAGCAGCTAGCTGTGACTATGGAGCTTGTTATAAACGTCATCAGAATCTGTTCCTTGTCCCCCGTCCCCTTGGATTGTTTATGAAAACCAACCCTTCCTGTCTCCCGACAAAAAAGAGCAGCCTCAGTGACGTAATCTTCCGTTGGTCGCTCGTTTACAAGCGCCGTCTCAATGAACGCCGTGTTCGCGCCCGAGAACAGGCGTTCACTAAACAGCGCTACTTTCTGAGGGCGCACCCTGGTTCCGTGTTCACTATAGCACAATGAACAGCCATCGGAGAGTGACCGCAATGTCTTTCGGTCTGTCTGACTTCCTGTCCGGCTGGTCTGCCAAATAGTCAGCATATCGGTCACTCTGTTTTGTCCGTCTTTCTATCTAGGTCTAATTATCCCTTTCCACCCTTCTCTCTCTCTCTCTCTCTCTCTCTCTCTCTCTCTCTCTCTCTCTCTCTCTCTCTCTCTCTCTCTCTCTC
>JBCHJU010440774.1:0-13380 GCA_039654505.1 Plocamopherus imperialis
CCCCCCCCCCCCCTCCCCCCCCCCCCCCCCCCCCCCCCCCAATCCACTAAAACACGACTCCCTGAGTTGAAATGGGCTTTCATATAATCACTAATACATCTTGTTGCTATGGAAATGGTCGCTCTCTTGGATAAGGGCGGAATATTTTCAAGACTTTGTCGCTTGACTCACATTTTATGTCTCATCATGTTTCAATGCAATTGCATAAACACACTCATTAAATTCATGTCAGACATTGCCTGAAGACATAAATTTATCAAACTTTTATGCCATAAATTCTTGAAAAAAAAGGAAAAATAAATAAGGTCAGTTTTGTCACAATTTTGCACAAAAATATTTTTTTCCTGAAAAATTATAGATGACATGACAATATAGCAATGTCTGTTCATTAAATAAGTATGAATAGTTGCAACAAATTTCATTACAATATATTCAGTAGTAAAGAGGCCAATACAAAAAAAAAATCTATTAAAATGGGTATTTTAAGAAAAACATTTGAGAAAAAAAAAAGAGAGAATTTCACAGCTGAAAACAAATAGTCCGTCCATCTATTTCAATTTCCTCCTCTTTGCTTCACAGGAAACTTCGAAAGTGCATATGAATAGGCGTTTCCACTTTTAAGCACTGCTCAGTCCCAAGGTAGTCTACTAAAATAACTAATTTTGCAGTAACAATCAAAGCTGATGTTTAGGAAATCACTTGTTCGCATGACAATGGAGAACAGATAGGTTCTAATACAAAACATCCTATTTACCATGACATTGCCACAAATGTTGGTGATCTGCAGAGCAAGTGGTATGGCATTGAGTTCGTACATGATGCGAAGGATGTAGGATGAATCAAACAATGTCAGCTCTAAGGCTTTCAACAGCTCTTGACTTTTTCTGTGGAGACATCAAGACAACCATCAAAACAGGGTGTGGGTGAAGGCGTCATATACAAATTCTGCATCATGTTGTGCATTGATTTTTAGTCATTTTCAATTTGCTTTTAGTTTTGTTTTATTGCTTTTTTGCATGTCACTTGTATACATACTCTTTTCAATGTTTATACAATTCAAGGTATGTCACAAATAAAGAACAAACAAACTCTTACGCCATAACCTAGAAAAAACATGAATACACTTCTGAAACAAAAAGCTTACAAGAAAGTTTCACGGAATTCATCATAATCAAGGTCAGTCCGCTTCTCCTTCAGTACTTGGCTTGTCAATTCTGTGAGATCATAGCTACGGCAGCGAATCAACTCCTTTGCGGATATCTGCACGTCACACATGATGCGACCACAGACAGCGGACTTTTCAGCAAAAGTCGCTCTTCCATGGGAGTGCTGGGGGAAGGATTTGTTTCCATTAATGGGAGTGCTAGAAGGGTTTGCTTCAATTAAATTCAAATAAGTTTTGGCAAAAAGGTGTCAGCCAATATATTTACAAAAAAAAAAAAAAATAAATAAATAAAAATAAAAATAATAATAATAATAATAATAACAACAACAACAACAACAAAAATGATGCATATCGAAAAATACAAAAACAGCCCTCTTTCTCCCAGGGGCATTGTACTTCATTGAATTACATTCATTTTATTTCTGGTCTACTCTTTCCATCGCTTCTTCACATATCAACACTGATTATAAAGAACAACAAATAAATTACAAAAGTTGAGTTCTTACAAAGTGCCAATCTAGTTACTTGTGATATACATGCTTTACATGGGCTTCCCATGACAGGCCATCTCAGCCTCTGAGGAGTATTACCTAGAATTTATCAATAAATTCATATAAAATAGCAAAAATTGTCATTGCAAACATTTCCAGGTAAAATTCATCAAAAATGAAAATGTGAGGAAAGCAATGTTTAACGTCGGACTCACCATAATTTTAGGCATGACAGATCTTTTTAAACGGCTGATTTTTGACCAATGAGGAATCTTGTTGGCGCTGATGCGGTGCAGCAGAATGTCCAGGTCAAACCCGTATATGTCATGACCCTGTGAAGGCAGGCAAGAAAGAACTAATGGTCAGGTTCGTGAGTTTTGAAATTCTTTTCAATTCTTCCTTTTTATTCTGTATCCTTATCTCCACTGAGATAAATCCAACCACTGAAAATCAAGACCAAAAACAGGACAGCAAAGCTCAGGTCAAATATTAGAGCATAGATGGCGCCTTTTTGGACAAATATTAGGAAGAAACAAAAGTATACCTATCAAAAAAGCAATACAGTTCTATTTCCAAAATACAAATGAAATAAAAAATATAATTCCACAAATTCAACCCTGAAGGCTTTTTTACTGAAAACCGAGCGTCAGCCGTAGTGAAGGGTCGCAAACGGAGCGAAGAAGTGTAAATAACCTTGCCCAAGTGTTAAATCACACACCAAACCTTTTGGTTGTCAGCCCAAAGCACAACCACTATGCCACTGTCACCTCTGAACCTTCCCTGGACGTGCATTTACTACTCCCCCTGTTGTGCTTAACAACGAACTTCCCAAAATTAAAAAGAACATCAAATTCTATCAAGTGAGAGAGACATAATAAGAAATCTTACGACTATGGCCATAATAAATAAGTGTCCATGGAAACTCCTGACGAAGAGCATAAATAACAGAAGCTGCCAGTGGTTGGACAACAAGGAAGCGAAAGGCTACAAGTCAAGTAAGTCATAAAGCTATTTGGCAAATTCAAAGCTAAAGAATCATTTTCTCTATAATAATAATAATAATAATGATAATAATAATAACAATAATAATAATAATGATTTGGATTTATAAGGCGCCCTACCTCCCGGATGAGGTCATAATCTCTATCATAATAAGTATGACTGAAATCATCAAATACTTACCACAATCAAATCAGGGTCTTCCCTATGGATTTTCGCCAGCAGAAATGCTACCAGGCCTCGTTCTGTTGGCATCACTTCAATTTTCATCCGGCTTGACTGAAAAGGAAAAGGTACTGATTGAAACCATGCAGTGTAGTAAAACAAATACGATCAACGACCTGAATCAAAGCCATATTGTTTTTCGCTCTGTTTTAAAGAAAATTGGTTGCTTGTCTTTTTACCTTTTTTAAATCAAGATTATTTCAGTATGTAACTTTTAAGGGCATAAAAGTACCATCAACCAAAATCATGCTTTTCAAATGGTTTCCATAAACAACAAATCACAGGTATGTCCAGCCTCAATTAATGCTCAGTAAAAAAAAACATCAAACAAACATAAAAACATCCAACAAAACAACCACGAAAAACACCAAACCTCAGAACAACTAAAACAATAAGCAAATAAAACGAAAGTTAAACAAAAGAAACAAACAACAACAAAAAATTCCTCAAAACTAAATAAACCAGCAAATTAAAAGCAAGGCAGTAAACGGCACTAAATGAATAAAAAGGGACTTCAACCAAAGTCCAACCCACCTGGTTTTTGACTTGGTCACGGAAGTCAAAGGGAAAGACACAGTCATTTGGAGCCGTGACAACTGAAAGAATAACGTCATACAAATAAAACGCAAATTGACTCGCCTTTTCTGTGTCTGTCAGGTTTCATCAAATAAAATGCGGGTTGACAAGAACACTCAGCTATCTGAGTTTGTCAGCTTTTATGATGACTAAATGAAACACATTAAAAAATATGGCACAAATTTCATTCCTTTTCATTTATCCTTCTTTTCTAGTGAGTAATATTCTGGAAATAACTCATAATATATTTTACATGTTTCAAGGAAGGATGCCAACGCAAATTCTATTTGTAAAAAGACCTGTCCATACCACAAAAGTGTCTCTCAAAAGGCTTCTGGCGAGGTGCAGGTTTATCCATGTAGAACTTGGAGTTGATAAGGCAGGAAGCCGCAACAATCTGTGATTTTCAAAAAGAATAAAAATATTACTTGGGTGTAGATGGGATATCTTGCTTTATTGCAATAAGTTAAAAAAAAAAGTTAAGTCCCATGTCTTATTCAGACATTGGGGAAAATCCTGTTAGTGGGACATTCACCCAACGCCATTAAAATTGTATGGTAGGGTGGCAAGTTCCTTTCCACGTCACTTTACTTTTCACTTTGTCTAAAGAGACTTTTACTGCTGGGTGGGCAGAGCAGAGGCAGAAAAAATCCCAGAACAACTGGGGATCGAACTTGAGACCTTCTGCTTGAGAGGCGGGTGCACTAACCACTGCGCCACTCCAGCCGCTCTTCCAGGTTATTGTAATAACCTACAAATTAACAAGATAGCATTTCACACTTGTTGGAGTAATCCAAAGAACAGGCATGGCAAAAAATAACGAACAGCAACACAACCAGGGATGAAAGTTTGTAGACTATGATTTGCAGAAAAAAAAAAATAAAAAAAATAGACAATTTGAGACATACCAGGAACTTATAATATGTTTCGGGTATAGATTACGAACAATATGAGTAAAAGGTGTAATTTTCATCCATAACTCCATAAATAATCTTCAACAATGAAATTCTAAACCCCCAAATGCCTATCATGACAAAAGTGCATGAGTTTTTTTCTTAACATCCCATATACCTGAGCCCAAGCTACTGCAAAAGAAAGGGTATTTAAAAAAATTTCAGGTGAAGAACAAGGAAAGTTAGCGACATTGCGGTTTTCAAAACAAGGAAGCACAAAGCAGAAAATTCTGCCAAGAATTAATTTTATCATATCATAATTCATCTCTATTCGTTATTGCATGATCTCAATCTACATATTTGTCACTATTCGAGGAGCTTTTAAACAAAAGCTAGTCTATTTGTTGAATACATTTTTGCTATGTCCTGTGACTATATTACATTGAAGTTAAAAAGTAAATTAGAGCTCATATAGTGCATTTAATATGCTCTTTCCGCTTTACACGGGTTCTCTTTTAGGCTCCATGTCCCATTTTATGTTCCTGTCACATGCTTCTGCCATTTATCGTTAATTAGTTTTTGCCTTAGGAAAAAAGTTGATGGATAATAAATGCTATGACAGAAATACTTTACGGATTCAAGACCTACTTCATTTTGCTTTGTCTTGGCATTCGGCAGGGTACGAAGGTTCAAGGTCATCAGAACCAAAGGTGGAGGTGGTAAAGAGCAATCACTGATGATCACATGATCTGGTTTTGTTATCTCTGCCTGGAAGGAGACAGGATGACAAGAAACATTGTAAGCTCGATGAAAATCATTCATGATATTAAAGGCCAACAAAAGTCATGATTATTGAGCTCAATAAAAATTTAATGAGGGATATAAACAGAAATCATGAAAATTGAGCTCAATGAAAGTCATGACAATAGTAACCAGCTCAGGAAACATAGGGACAAAACACGCCTTATAAAATGTATTTTAAAATTCAAACAAAAGTAAACTGGCAACCATCGATTACTTCAAGATGTTACAAATCACAAGTTTTTGTAGCTATAGAAGGGCTTGGAGTAAGGAAATAGCCAGGGAGGGATGCCAAAACCTATGTTACATGGAGAGGAACAGTGGAAGGCGAAATGAAACACATGAAACAGACATGGGGATCCTTGACTAAACTAGCGCAGGACAGATCTGAAAGAAACACTTTCATTACTGCCCCCAAACACTGCTAGGGTGGAATAGGAGTTGATGATAACACAAACATCAAGGCAAAAAGCATATTAAAATAAAAAAATAAAAATTAATTAAAGAAAGAAAGAAAGAAAAAAACTAAAAAAGAAGAAGAATAGCTTATGGCTGTCAATCCAATACCTCAAACTTGCACCAGCTTGTACTGACTTTAGGCATCTCTGTAAAAAGAAGAAGGAAAATCTATTAAATACTGATTTTACGAGAGGTCAATTTCTTCTGATAATAATCAATATCAATACTAAATAATCTGAGTAAGTGAAGCGTAGCACCACAAATTTGGCTTTGCAAAATGAGCAAGGTTTTTAAAGTCAAAATATTAATTCTTGCAGAATAATTGCACCTACAAAATTTAGTGCAACAAATCTTAAACCATATATCTGACTTCTCAAGAGGACATCAAATGAAAACTGAATTCTTGCAGAATAATAATGGCACAAACAAAAACTTGTGCAGTAAATCTTAAAAAGCAGATATCTGTCTACTCACGGGGGCAGCGAAGATCGAGCCATGCAGGACCTCTCATTTTACGCCCAACCAAAAGCAACTCCAAACTGAAAAGTTCAAGAAAGTTTTAAAAAAGCCTGCTCGCAAGAATTCTAAACTTCTAATTTCATATCCCTTATTAAGATAAGATGATACCATCTTCAAAAGTAGTTATTTGTAAAAAATTAAAGATAAGGAAAGCTATGACGAAGATAAAATATTAATTTACTCTGTACTGTTTGTGAGGCAATCAATATTATTTATTTACTGAAAAGAAATTCAAAATACATGGAGTTAAAGAAAAAAGTATTATCATACTTGGTGTAAAAAAAAAAACAACAATAAATAAAGAAGCACCAATCAATCAACAAGATAAAAACTTTAGTGGCAATAATGCAACAGATAAAGGTAATGAAAATAAAAAAAAAAGAGAAATTGATGTTAGCATGCTAAAAAGGCCCATCTATAGTCAATTTATTTAAAAAAAGAAAAGAAAAAAAAAAGAAAAGAAAAGAAAAGAAAGAAAGGAAAAAAATATGCTATTTTAGATTCTTGGCATTTCATTTATTGGTCAGCAAAGATTTTTACCTAGAGGTATTAGTCCCAAAAACATGACTGAAGGTTTCACCTTTCAAATCCGATGGAAGAGCTGGCATATCAGCCTAAGAATAGAACATTTTAAAAACTAAAATAGTTGATAAATGCATAAAAATAGGCCTCATATCTGTCATAAAAAAAACCCAAAAAAACTAAACAAATGGGCAAAAACCCTAAAAGAAAAAAAATGCAATAAGACAATAAAATAAAGCAACCACCAAACGCTACCCCAAAAGCAAAAGATCAACAAATCTATCTATTATCCACTCCCTCAACACGATAACTCGAAAGAAAAAATCCAGCAACAGAATATAACATCCTCAATAAATTTCCCTTAATAATTTGAAAATATATTTTAAGGCACAGAAATGTCTTTTCAATGATTTACAGTACTGCCAAATGTCATTAACTTTATTAAAAAAAATAAATTAATTTTCTTTCTGTATTGTGAGCACTACTTTATGGTTTCAAAATAACCATTCTTCACCCTATTTTCAAAGTGCATGCATGTATTAACTTCAATGTATATACATGTACTAACTTCAGTCCAAATGCATGTACATCACTCACCCCATAACGAACTTCTAGGTAATCTGCTTCGGCGGGGACTTCAGCTTTTTCAAATGCATAAGAACGCTTGATTTTCTGAAAAAAGAGAATCAACGAAACATATAATAATTTTTGTTTTCTTAACGCCTTAATTATTTAGAGCATAAGAAACATTTAACTGGAATTTGCCCACATATTTAAAAAAAAAAAAGAAGAGCTTTTTATATAGCGCAACATCCACTTATTGTGCCCAAAGCGCTTTACAAGGGGGTCCCCAACCAACAGCAACACATAACAGAGACAAGCTGCCTATTAGGCACTAGTACAATTTTTCCAGACATAGACAACTCTTAACGGTCAGGTACTCATTTCACACCTGAGCATGGTGAGAAAATGTGTGTAAAGAACCTTTTCCAAGGACTCAACATCGCGCCCATGACCGGGATTCAAACCTCTGACCTCTCGGTCCTAAGCTCAAGTGTCTACCACTAGACCACGCCACCACACCATAAATAAATATCAGGATGAGCATGGCCATAAATCATCATGAACATAATTTTACTTTCTGACTACAATTTGCCCATATAGCTTGAATATATGCTTATCCCAATATATTGGAATATTGTTGTCAAAGAATTAAATATCAAGCTCAAGCCGATATATCAGCTTTAAGTATTAAAGTACTATTTAGTAAAGATAACAACAGCTAACTATAAAACTATTATTACATCAAGCAAAGTCTTATCTTAACTCAAATAGGCTCGTTATTCATTATGACAGACATTTTCAACGATTCCCTTCCCTGAGCTCACCATTGACTTGAATTTTAGGATGCGATGCTTTTCTGCTATGCCATCAAACTCCTCGTACACTTCTGGCATAGTGACATCTTCCTCCTTCTCTGTGCCAGTTTTCAAATTCACTTTCTGCAAGAATTTTATTTAATCAATTCCAAATATGAAATCGCAGGACAAATGCAGGATCTAAAAGTAAAAGTAAAAGACAGAAATCTCTTCTACTGTTAATTTTTAAGTTATGGAGATTAACAACTAGCTTTGGAATGTGCTTGGTTTTTAAGGTGTTGCAAGACTCAACCCTTTGGCTTTGATAATTTTGGGTGTTATAAAGACATACCGATATACTATTCATGTTGAGAATTTCCTGTCTGACAAAAAAATTTCCAATTAAAGGTCATAAGTCATGAGTTTAGAGGAAGACATTGTGAGAGGGATATTGATATAGACAGGGTTTTTTGTTTTTCGTTTTGGTTGATTGAAATACTTTTGAGTCATGTTAAAGAGGATGCAAAGCTATTGCCCTTACTTTGACCCTGGGCAAAAGAAACAACTGTCTTTCAATGTTTTTCACTGTCACACAACAACTGGCAAAAGTCTTGGCTGCCTCAATGTATACCTTGCCAAAAAGGAAGACCACACCTGTGAATTAGATACATTGTTTCATTCATCTGTATTTAGAAATCTTTATTGAATTTGTCCGTGGTGTTACGAAATATTTTTCTTGCATTTGTCATGAGTTCACACATATGTAAATGGAAAATGATCAAATAAGGGAATTTACAAATTTCCTTTTAAAAAATCAGATATTTTATGGCAAATTCCCTGATTTGATCATTTTCCTGTAACACATACATAATAATAATTTGTTGCATTTGTCATTTGTGTTTGGAAATCTTTATTGCATTTGTCATTTTTCGTTTGAAATCTCTAATTTATTCCATAATTACCAGACAGGTATTGCATGCCCACTGACTAACATACTGCAATTCTTTGTTCATTGGCCTTCCTAAAGGAACTTTGACAAAAAATCAAAACTTCAAAACAAAGCTGCTCGGCTAATAGCTAGAAAAACATTATTCATGAAAGTATTATTCCAGTTTTAAAATCTCTATATTGGTTGTCTGTCTTAAGGAGAGGAGAGGTGACCCATTTGATTTTCAAATGCACCCATGGTTTAGAGCCTGAATACTTTCCATCATTTGTATTGAAGCACATGCCATCTCTGACTCTTCGCTCCTCATGCCAGACAAGATTGCAAAAAAAATTGGTTGGGACCATTTTTTGTGAGCTTATTTTTTATTACGCTGCACCATCAGTATGGAATTCTTTGCAAGAACCAAGAAAGCTCCCATAATATCAGTTGCCTCAGGTCAAAACTGAAGACAGCCTTTTCGGCTGACAATTACTGTAATGATTTTCTCCAGCCTCTAATATTAATTTTAGACCAGTTGTCCTGAAGGATATCATGTGTTTTATACATGTATCTTTTAAAGCGCCCTTGAACAACTTGGTGGATTTTTAGAAATGGAAGTACATGTTTAGTAGCGTATAGTCCTCCCAACTTTTGAATTTCAGACATGGGGAGATTGGAGCGCAAAATGGGAGATTTAAATTTAATCACAAAATCCGGGGAGATCAAATTACAGTACAGTATCTTCATACTGTCATTTGCATTGAGAAATCTTTATTGAAATTGTCATTGCTTATCAATCTTTCTTGAACTGCAAAAAAAAAACAACAAAAACATTTAACCAAGAATATTCAAACCTGGTTGTGTGTATGAATCTTCGTAAGCATCCAGCCAAAAGAAACGCAAGATCTTTTCGCCCGCTGAGTTGGTGACTAATGGAAGCTGAGATGAGTCGACCTGGATGTTGGCTGATGATGTGCTGCTCTCAGAGACCTCTTCAGAACTGACGTTTTCCCACCCACGGGTAAGTAGCTCTTCACTTTGAAAAAGCATTTAGGAATAGAAAAGAACCCAAGAAATTAGACAATTTGCCATATCAATTTACAGTAATATACTCATGTTTATTAAAAACGCAACATTTTCAAACCTTGATTTGAAACACTTTTTCTTTGTTGATTTTGATCATTTTTGCACTCAAGCTGTGCCAAATATTGGAAAAAACTCACCCACCCTACATTTGTTTTCTGTTTCAATATTGAAAATACAATCAGCGTCAGTTTAAGAAGTTTAGAGCCTCCAAGCAGCGTCCAAGTGTCTTATGTTGCGTCTAGGCAGCACCCACCCAGCCTTAAGAATCAGAATGGCTTAGGTACAAAGAGGCCCAATCTGACAACTCATAATACAGTAGAATTACTTTAAACTGAAATTTTGGGGACCTTTCAAATCATTTCCGTTTACAGCCAGTTCCCTTTTTGCGATGTTTTTAAGGGCGGTTTTCTGCGTGAGCCCCCTGTAATTTTTGCCTCTGCCTTAAAAATTGTAGATAAAGTTCCGGTTGCCGTGTTTTTTTTACAGATCTCCGTCTTGCCTTACTTCTTTTCGTCCACTTTGGGTAGGATTTTGAGTTTGAACTCCATTGTGTGGAGAGTTCCTCTCCTCAAGTTGAAAATTTGAAAACCAATCAGTGGGATTGCGAAGGCCTTGAGTAACAGTAAGAACAAAGACTACACACACACACTGTCAGTTCACCTCACCGCCGTCATCCCTTTTCGTTGTCTGTGCGGTGTCGGTCAAGTTCAGGCGCAGTAATTGAAGGGTTTACATATCATCATCATCATCACCATCATCATCCCCCCCCCACCCTTCCCCTAACCCCGAATTTAAGAATGAAAGAAAAAGGGGAAGACCCTTTCAGGTTGTTTCTGTTTAAAGGCTGTCGCGCTTAGAAACGTTTCAATTTATCCTACGAAACAGTACAAAGACAAAGATGAAATTCATACAATTTATCGATTTCTTTGCTTTTTATGGTATTATGCGGTTTATGGTATTTGACGGTTTAGCTTCTTTCGGTTTAAGGTAATTCTATTGTAGATGCAAATTGCAGGCTAATCACTGTCAAAGTTGATCTAATACTCATATTGTTGAACAGGTCATCAACTAGATAAATTACATGCACTTGATTCACCAATTGCTCTCGTCTTGGAGAGGAGAAGATTGTAAGATTGTTGTGTGTGGGGGCTTGTGAATATTGATGCATGTACATGTATCATAGGCTGTGTTAAATGTAAATGATCAGGAATAGTGAGAAGTGTGTTGCTGACACATAAGGTTAATCCTCTAATTTTGTACAGTGGAGTCCGCTTAAGATAAACTGCTTCGGGACCGTTACAGCAGTTTATCTTAAGCGAGGTTTATCTTAACCATCTCAATGAAAATTAAAGCTAAAAACCACAGACACACCCACACCCCCGACGAAGGCTGCCTTCAGCAGGGGTGTTGGTTTAGCGTCTTCAGAGGTTATAACACTGGGAAAAAAATCTACAATAGGCCTACAACTACAACTACAATGCACAGTTTGACTCCTATAGCAGAGCATGAAGTGGACAACCATCTTACGAATGAATGTATGCCTGTAGTACATTTTTGTAGCTGTAGAGTTTATCTTAAGAGGACCGCGGGTCGACGGCGTTTATTATAGTTTATATTAACCATACTTTCGTCAGTAATGGCAAAGAGAGAAAAAATTGGGGCCCTTGAAAAAGTTTATATTAAAAGAAAATTTATTTTAAGCAGTGTTTATCTTAAGCGGACTCCACTGTAGTTCAGTTATTTCAATTCTATTTTATTGGTTATGACATACCTTTGATGAGTTATGAATCAAGCTGTTCTCTTTGATAATTCTAATTTGCATACAGTCAAACCTGCCTTAGCGGTCACCTGTCCAAAAAGGGCCACCTGTACTAACGGCCAGTTCCCCGTGACCCCCTTGATTTTTTTCCTATATTTTTAACCTGTCCAAAGCGGTCACCTGTCCAACGCAGCCACGGCCAGCCATTTTTCAGAACAATACGGTCACATCACCTGCTCATAACGGTCACCTCTGCTTAGATTCCTAACAAATTTGTATTTGGCCTTTATAAAAGTTATCTTCTTCTTTTTTTTTTTTTTTTTTTTTTTTTGTCAGGGTGTAATACAAGATGCCTTTTGTTCTACGCGGAATTCGCTGTGCAGTCCTTATTTTTCTAGTGGCCATTCCATGTTGGCTAGTTTTGTTTTTGTGTGTGGGTTTGTTTGTTTTTTGTTTTTTTGTTTTTTGTTTGTTGTTTTTTTTCTTTGGGGTGAGGGGTTGGGTGGGGGGCAGTCCCTGTTCATAACGGCCACCTGTCCATAACGGTCACACTTTAGTATGATCTTAGGTGACCGCTATGGGCAGGTTTGACTGTACTATATTAGGAATGACAGCCAGCTGTACCAATCATTTTAAAAAGAAGTACTTTTTCAAATGACACAGGTATTCCAATAAGGTCTTGTCACAAATATTTGTGTTTGCAAAAGGCTGTCAAAGTTAATTTTATGTATGGTTATAATTTGTTCTCCAGGGAGGACTCGGTCTTTTTGTGTGATGCCAATGGAAAGATATTTTGTACTGAGTCCATTAACGATTTATTACTTGTCAGAGGAAACCAGCACTGCAGGATTTGAAATAACTTTCAAGTCAGGTATGCTTCACAGTCGATTTACCTATTTCTCTCTGTGGCGTTCACGGGTTCTAACTATGGGGAAGAATACGTTCTGATGCACAATATAGAAAGAGAATAAAACAGAGTTCAAATACATACAACTTTAATAAACAATGGCGGATCAATAACACCTTAACACAAACTGCAGGGGGTTCACTTCTAGGCTAATTCCCGCACACCACGCAGCGCCACACATGAATACAGTTTACACCACATCTCCCTTTCTAAGTCTTATAAGGTCTCTATAAGTCTCTTTGGGCAGTGGATGCTATGCCCGTACTTAGAACGGAGCTGGTTGTCGTCGTTGTCTGCTGGAGCCGGGACGTCTGTTCTCAGGGGGAGGGGAGCAGACCAGGAAACAACATTTGGGAAGTAGGTGTGGTCTTAGGACCGGAACATTCAAACTGGAATGAGCTGCGAACAGTTTCTTCTGATGCATCAATTTTCCGTCTGCATGTATGAACGAAGGGTGTGATGTTTGGTGACAACTGTGCCATATCTCCCCTCTCTCCTGATCCATACTTGCCGACCTTTCTTCAGTGGTAGAGAAGGTTTTGTTTTCTTCTGACAGCAGGTTCTCTCTCTTATATAGGGTGGCCAAAAAGTCGCAATACAATTTTAAAATTATATAGCAATTGCAAATCTAAAGTGACAGACAAAAATAAGATGACAGGTGATTTAGAAGCCTTTGGAGATTTATTTGCCAC
>JBCHJU010440885.1:0-13377 GCA_039654505.1 Plocamopherus imperialis
AATTTGACTAGGAGGCATCGTCAACAACGTCTGTTATGGGGCCAGACACATGTAAGATGGACCAGAAACCAATGGGTGGGTGCTCTTCTCGGACGAGAGTAGATTCAACCTTCGATTCGCCGATGCCCGACTAAGGGTATGGCGAATACAAAGTGAACGTTTGGGATGAACTTTCTCGCAAAGTGTACATAATCAAACATCCTGAAAGTCCTAATGAGCTGGAAACATGCTTTTCAGCGAGAATGGCATTCCTCAAGAGTTTTTTTTTTCAATCGGCTTGTTTCTTCAATGAGACTACGTTATATGGCCTGTATTCAGTCTCAAGGAGGCCATGCACGATACTGAACAACGAAAACTGGAGGCCATGCACGATACTGAACAACGAAAACTATCAATTGAAATTATTGTTATTTTTACATTTACCCCCCTCACAACATCTCCTTCAGTTTTTCATGTAAAATACATTAAAATTCTACGATCATTGTTATTAAATTAAACATAATAAATTGTAATTTTATTATCTAAAAACAAAATTGACAACAAACAAAACAGTGTGAACATCTGGTTAAAAGTAGTGGTGCGTTTCTTTTGCGGTTCAGTATATATTAAAAGTTCACTCTGATGGTGTGGAATTCTTGCGAGAGGCGAGGACACAACAAGTTGTAGTGGAAGGTGAAAATCTGACGAAGACAGTGTTACATCAGGCATGACACAGGGCTCTGTTCTGGGACCAACTCCAGTGTACACCAACGATCTCCCAGACGGAATAACAGCGAAGGAAAAGCTCTGTGCAGATGATACAGCAATTTACAAGCAAATATTAACTGTAGGAGACAGCAAAGCTCTAAATGACGACCTAGGAAAACTTCAGGAATGGGAAACAATATGGCACATTTTAACAACATCAAATAAAAGATCACCAATAACCTACGAATACAAGCCTCACGGAGAAAATCTGGAACTCGTGAAATCAGCGAAATATCTTAGCCTAGAATTTACCATCAATATGAAATGGAAAACGCACACAGAGCAAATGACATCGAAAGCCAACAAAATCAATGCATTCATCTCCAGACACATGAAAGGGTGCCTAGCCCAAACACAAGCACTGGCATACAGGACAATAGCAAGACCCATTCTAGAATACGGGTGTCCGATATGGGAACCACACCACAAATCTTAGACAGAAATGATCGAAAAATGTCAATAAAGAGCTCGAGACGTATAACAAGAACATACTCATACGACGTATCTGCCTCGACCCTAACAGAAAAGCTAGATCTAAAAAGTTTTTAAAAACATAGATAGAAAGAAAACCCACCCTTTTGCACAAAATCCACACGAAAAGTAGGTTTAGAGTTTCCACCAAACATACAAACAATCAATCGACGAACAAGATAGCATCAAACCAAACCATCAATATCCTTTGCCAGAACAGACAACCACCACCACTCCTTCTATCCTTCCGCAGTTCGCCTATGGAAAACAATGCCAAAACGAATTCCTGAGACAAATACCAGAAAACGTTCGGCAGTTTCATTAAATGTTGGATTTAAAAGCGCAATGTAACTCCTGGAGGAATCGAACAGGTGTGGGGTTATCACAGTACAACGAAGAATTAGAACAAGAGGAAGCTAGTCCATTTAAACAGTTATATGCAAAACAGAGTATTTTGAAATCAATTCTTTACTTAAGAGGAAGCCAATGCAGATCTTTAAGTATCTCCGTTACATGATCATCTTTCTTTTTCAGGGTAATGATTTTAGCTGAATAATTTGAATTTTTTGAAGTTTAGATAATTGCTTTTAGATACAACAGGCAACACAGAACTACAAAGACCTATCCAGCTAGTAATAAGTGAATTGATTAAAAGTTTGGCTGTATCCTAATTGCTATTCATTTTTCTTGAGGCGGGAGACATGCATGATGTAAGCATCCTGGACCGAAAAGAATAATAATTAAGAAGACCTTAGAGCACATCAATAAAAAGAGAGCCTAATAACAACAAGAGGGAAAAGACAATTTGAGTTTGTTGGTCACACCAACCACCATTCAGAAATAGAAACTATTAGGTTGCTAGGGAAGAAAAATGGTCGACGTGACAGAGGGCCACAAAGGCTAGCCAGCTGAAAAGAATAATTAACACGCTTGAGGCTGGGGGCTTGATTATAGCACAATGTTTATCCGACACAATAGACCAAGACAATTTCAAGAGGCTCAATTGAGTTTATCTACGAGGGGTTGGTTATTTGAGGTAAATAGGATTGGATCCCAGTTCTGAACCATGTTGTAATCCAGATCTGATGATACAACTATGTGTAAAGACGTCAAACGATTGGCTGCAACATATTGTTTCCGATCAGAGAGGGATGGCTCAAACCATTAAAGACAATCAAATCATCATCATTATCATGAGGGGCTTGTAGCACGTTGCCGGCCATTCTTCTCCACTTATCTCTGTTGTCTGAATGTCTGAAGTATGTTATGGACATTTTTGAGTTGCTGGTTGCCTGTCTTAAATTTGTGATATACGTAACTCTTTGTTATCCTCTAGCTCGGTTACCCTCTATCATAACACTTACAACTAACATTTCAAGGTTCTTCTTACGCCAGATGTGGCCGAAAAAATTCATTTGTCTTTGTCTTAGTCTTTTTATCAGAGACCTTTCTCTTTTGACAATTTTCAACACTTGTTCATTTGTTGTTTTCGATGTCCACGAGATTTTAAACATCCTTCGGTAGAGCCACATTTCCATAGCCCCTAATCTTCTCTGGCTCTCTTTATCGATAGTCCACTCTCACATGCATACAGGATAGATGATGTGATATGTTTCAATGAGACGAAGACGTGATTCTATTTTGAGTTGTGAGCTACATATGACATGTTTCAATCCGTGGAAAATGGTATTTCCTATTGCCATTCGTTGCTGTATTTTTTGTGTCTTTTGCATTGTCTGAAATAGTAGAACCAAGATATTTGAATGACTTGACTTGTGTTATTCGGTTTCCTTTGCTTGTGAGTATAACATTTGTGCTATGTATATCTTTGCCAACTAATATGCACTCGGTTTTCTTGACATTTAGCAGTGGACATTTTTATCGCTCGTTGTTACAAGCTTGTCTAGCATGTTTTGTAAAGTTTCTGGAGAATATGCCATGAGCATTGCGTCATCTGCGAATCCAAGTTCGACAGGTTGTGTCCTCCGATACATACTCCTTTCATGTCTTCAATTTCACGGAAGATGTATTCGCCGTAGATGTTAAATCGATCTGGTGACAATACACAACCCTGACGTTCTGTGGATATACAGTGAAGGGTGTCTTTTAACGGACGATATCTATATGTATATATATTTTTTTTTCACGCACACAGACACACACACACACACACACACACACACACACACACACACACACACACTATACCCATATATTATAGTCAGTCCCGAGGATGCAAAGATACTCCAAGGTCTGAACAAATTGAGGAAATGGGAAAAACAATGAAATATGTAATTTCACCACCCATAGTAGCAAGTTCGGCGCATATCAAAATAATTACATAATAAAGATCTATATTGAAATCAGTTCTTGCTCAAGGGAGGGCCGGCTAGAACCGACCACCTCTCCATCATTGTTTAAAAACGCAAGAGAAATCGGCCTGAGGAGCAGCGACTGTGCGACCTGAATTTATCGTGTTCACGGTACAAGCAGTGTATCGATACATTGTGAGGATCCCCAACACTTTGAACAGAAACTTAAATTTACTACACTGAGATCAAACTTTGAGAGATATGTTCCTCCTCCTTGACGCAGTTCGACGCTATTTGTCAATTTATCATTTTGAATAAATACATTGATTAGCCCTCCCGGTCCTTAAGGAATGATGTAAAAAGCAGCTGGTCTACGTGAGTAAGACATGTCTCCCTCCTCCCCAACCTCCCCCCACACCCAATAAAAAAAGCAAACAAATATTATAAAAAACAACAACAAAAGAAACAAAAAAGCAAAACAACAAAAAAACAAAAACAAAACAAACCCAAACAAACAACCACCCCCCAAAAAAACAAAACAAAACAAAACAACAACAACAACAACAAAAAAAACAAAAAAACAAACATAACAACAACAACAACAACAACAACAAAAAAAGAAAAAAAAAACCCAAAAGAAAGAGAAGAAATCTGCTTTGGCACTAAGAGGTTATAGACAAAAATATGGTTGTATTGAAAGAGAAAAGTCCAACTTAAGGATTGAATTCCATTCTCTATTAAATGGATAGCTGAGCCGTTCTCCATCTTTCTATCAATGAAATATAGGTCATGTCCGTAGGCAAAAGACGCCAGAGAGTGAAAACAACAATTATACGCTTTATTTGTACAGTCTTTTGCTCAATTGTTGAAGCTACCTGTATGACATTGAACTTTACATTTTGATGTCATCTCCTCTTCGATCTGTTCTTACAGGCGTTTGGGATGTTGACAAAATACGGCAAACTCATGATACGTGGGATCACAGACAAAACAAACTGTCGTTCCACGAATTATATATCGTAATATCGATTCCTGCCAAAGTAGGTTTCAGTTATGGCCCGTCTGTGTTATTGTTTGGGAAAATACATTGAGCCTAGCTGCTTTCTCCTTCTGATTCGCTTCGTTGTGATAAATGGGAACAAGGCTGTAAAATGCCTTGGGGGCTTTCGTTACGTCGGTCAAAACAAAGTGAGAGTCACATGATAGCAACAATACCGTGCTTTCCAGTCATGAAAGAGATGAGTTGGCTATGTCGAGTATGACCATGGGTATCTGGAGTGCTGCCAATCCTGCAAAGCCGGCCAAAATCGTTTATATGCGTGGTATGAATCTCAGTGCTGTTTACTTGAACGTGAGTAATATAATATGGTAGGAGCCGTAGCATAAGAGACACAATGAGCACTGTAAAATCATCACCAAGCGCCACCAAATCCGCGTGCATAGCGTTTTATGACGTAATGCACTTGGTATAGTCATTTCTATAACAGTCCTTGCCAACACTAAAAAGATAGCCAGCTGAAAAGATTCTTTTTAACCTTGCACTTAACTTAATTCATCAAAGTTCTGGATCTTATACAGCAGTATGCATTGCCACTGAACATCTACGCACAGTCTTATCCAAATATGGTGATCTTAAATATGAACGATATTATTTGTTGAGATAATATTTTCGACTGATTAAAGAACTTCATTATGTATTTTATATATTTCCAGAACAACATGGCACACCAGAGTGTATGTTTCTTACCCACCACGACCGTCATTGGCAGTCGCCACTGGGGTTGGGCAATATGAATGAAGGAAGAAAATGATGAATTAAATGATGTAGAGAACACGATTCAATTGTTTCAAGCACCTGGAATCAAAGCAACCTCCAACCTATTAAACAAAGAAAGAAAGAAAGAGACAAACAAACAAACGAACAAACAAAAACAAAAAGAAAAAAATCTTCGTCATCCTTTCTCTCCTTGTGCCACCAATTCTAACCCTTCCCCCACCTCCCCAGCTGAACAAATGCAGCTGTGCTAACACCGAGCCACTGCTGAGGACGAGTGATTTATCGAATGCTTTATTATCCCATTTTGAAAGCTTTTTGATTGCAAGTGGCAACAAATAGCCATTGTTAGCCATGATCACCATCCTCGCCTCTTCAGAGACGCCATTTTTCTGTCTCACTTGTCTGTGGTCTAAAGGTCGTCCACAGGCGGTTATTTGGTGCTACATCTACAGGAACAGGTTACACGACTTATACAACAAAAACAGACGAAAAGCTTGGGACATTTAGATATGTGTATTGGATTAAAAACAAAGTCCTGGATATGAGGATACACTGGACATACACGAAAATCTTGCATGAGGATACACTAGAAATCCTGGAATACGGATATACATGTACATTGGACATAGACTAACATTTGAGTATACTTTGGAGAGAATCGAATATCTTGCAAAATGTGTGCACGGCAAACGTGAAATCTACGACTTGATACCCTTCAAAAAGTTTCCTCTAATCTTCTTGGTAGAAGATCTTGGACAAAATAAATAAACAAATATTTAGGTGGCATCTCGTCGCTGTTGGAAGACAATATATTTAAGAGAATCCTGTGAATTCGTACTCCCACAGAACATTCAATTCAAGACCAAAACACGTCCAGGTGTATTCAAACCAATCGTCGGTAATATATTCAGTGGGAAGGATTCGGTCAAACATATTTCTAAAATAGAATGATATTCTTTTTCCTTTTTCGGTCTTCGGGGTCGCCACAATGAGTGCCACATCCCCGTACATCTATGTCGATTGCATCTTCCTCCTCACTCATTCCCCCTCCTTCAAACCGTTCCGTATTCTTGCTCATCCATACTACTTTTAATCTTCCCCTCTTAATGTTTCCATCCTGTTCCATCTCAAGCATCCTTTGGCCTACATAGTCTTTGTGTCTTCTTTTCACATGTCCATCTCAATCTGTTCACTCTTGCTTTTGTTGGCCGTCCAAAACAGCGTGCGATCGATTAATTCACATCCGCTACTGGTAGTTATCTTGGCACCGAGGGTAGGCCAGTTCAAGCATTTAAATAAGAAACGACGAAACTGCTTCTTTGGCTAAAAAATTTCTCGAAACAATTCCCAAAGACTTAAGCACGTTCGTGTTTCATGTCGCTCTTGATATGCATGTATATCATGGCCAAGGTTATCACAACAGTAGAAACTTGGCTATCTTTTAATCTTCCTGTTGTTATGGATTTTCAAGAAGTTGTTTTATGATGTTGCTATTGTTCCAGCAACATTCAGATGTTGGCGTTTAGGTTCAATATCACCTAGGTACAATTTCTGGACGATTGTAATACAGGGTGTATAAAACAAGCGGTACCCTCTAAAATGCCTGCAACTTCCGTAATACTTCATTGATCTCAATGAATATCACATGTGCTTGGTCCTATCCAGGGGACAAGAGTGTGCAAAATATGACCAAAATTGATACATAAGATTATCATTTTTCCAGGTTAAAAAAGGTATTTTCAGAAAATAAGCAAAAAGACGTGAAAGACGGCAAAACAAATGAACATAAATGTGTCACCAACTTATATTTTCTCTGTAATGAAATTCATTCGAACACAAGTTCATATCGATTAAAGTTAATACATGTAAAAAATGCTGATGCTGATGAGGATAACATGAATAATGATAATAATAATAATAATAATAATAATAATAATAATAATAATAATAATAATAATAATAATAGTAATAATAATAATAATAATAATAATAATAATAATAATATAATAATAATAATTAGAGTAATCATAACAATCATAATAATCATAATCATCATAATAATATGATAATAATAAGAATAGAAATAATAAGAATAATAAAACTAATATAATAATATACGTGTAAGATAGTAATAATAATGGTAAAAATGATAATACAATAAAACTGTTATAATAAGCGTTTGAAGCAATTACAGATTTTTCAAGCAATAAGTCTCGTGGACGAAACCATTGAAAAAGAAAATGACCAAAGTAAATAACATTTATGTCAAGTCATGAACTTCGTGTAATGGTAATGGGAGAAACTTAGGACCACCGCAATCTTTTACCAAAGGCGCTTTGTGAGATCTAAAGCGTAGATTGTGTTATTTTTTAAGTTTATTTTTTGTCACTTGCCCCACAGGAAGAAAATTGTTCAAAGCAAACACGCCCCTTTTCGTATATTGCCGTTTTCTTTGTATAGCGTCATTGTACTAGCTTCGTATGGTTACAGCTCCTAGTTGTAAAGTCAACCCAGGACGTCAAATCATCGCCGACTGCCCTTATAGGTTTTGTGTCCTCCTCACAGTTTCAGTATTGGCCAGCCTAGGACCAACTGGTCTGCCGTCCCGGGCCCACCGAACGTCGCCTGAGTCTCACCTTGAACACCTGACAGGTTGGATGGACCGTACTTTACATGGCCAATACCTTCATGGAGATTGACTGCACTTCAAATCTGAATGGCATTTTTGGAATCGGAGACAAAATTAAGGCAAGGCTCGAGCAGAATGCGATAATCTTCAATAATAAAACTTATTGAAAAACAATCCCTAAATATATGCGCACGTGACACAAAACGAGTTCAGACAGTAAGTGGATTAAAATTAATGGGGAAGAACGGGAAGAAGCGTTCTGTATGGACAGTCATCTAGAAAGAGAGGTGTCGCCTGGCATAGCGAAGGGTGGAGGAAAATGTAGGAATTCTGTCTCTAGTCGCCCTAATATTTATGTACTCATGTGATTCTTCATTGTTTTCAATTTTTATTATTACCTCTCCTCCGACGAATCCATTCAGCTCTACACAATATAGGTATAACGCATCTTAAATTAAGAACACACTTAGAATATCGAGCAGTCGAGCAAATATCGGTACATCGTATACAATATCTATACTTAGTAAGGGGAAATTCAGACGGTGAGTTCACACGGTGTGTGAGTATTATGAATATCTTAAAAAACAGATTGTTGGCATTTTACATCCGGGTTTTTATCATTATTCCATTCGATGTGTGATCGTTCTTAATTAGAGCTAGTAATCATGTATTGATATATCTTATGTAAATTCGGTCAGTTTAGTGATTATACCTAAAAGAAGACGCGTTAATCACATTTGACACAAATGAGGACGGCACCCAGATGCTATCGATATGCCACGCCAGAGGAGGACCAAGAGCAACACTATTTATGGTGATCAACACAGATCTGTTTCGTCTCCCAAATCCTATTAGACTATAATAATTAACAAGATTCCCTGGACTGCATAACCAGCTTGGATAAAGACGGAACTATGTGACAGACAGGTGTTGCCAGCGAAGATCAAGGAAGCAGCCGAACGATAAAGTCGGAGCGCTAGGTCGAATATGGCAATGATGGTGATCATTCAAATAATAACATTAATACTATCAAGAGCAGCAGCAGCAGCAACAACAACAACAATAATGTAGCTCTAGACGTCACGGAAGCAGCAGCAACAACAACAACAACAATAATAATGTAGCACTAGACGTCACGGGATTGTTGGTTGATGTTACTCGGCCACAGCCACACAAGCTGAAATGTGGTTCGTCCAATGTCAGACTCATCAGTGTGGCTAGAGCGTTTACCATCTTGTCATGCCGGCTGCTGTCAAGTTGTGAAGTAGATCAAGGCCTACCAGAAATCCCAACTTTAACGGTTACGTAGTGAGTGCTTACTCCGGAATGGTAGACGATCAAACGGTTGTTCTAGGCCTAGATCTTAGGCAACCGCCACACAAGTGACGAATGATTATGTTATGAAGAACGAATATCGTGGTGGATGCACACGCCGATGAGCCTGAGTCTGTGTCGATGAATGTTGATGTAGAGTGAAGCTTTAGAGGGTGATCTTCTTCTTCTGCTATCCCCACTGCTGAGCTTATTGCTCTTGTGCAGTCAATGCCAGTTGATAAAATCTGCAGGCGTTTTTCAACTGTTGGCACAGGCCTGGACAGTCCCTAAGGAGGTGGTCTACCGTGTCGTATGGGAAGGAACAATTTCGGCGGAGAGGCGGGTGGGTAGATTTGATCTTGTTCAAGTAGGTGTTTAGTTTTATACTATTATGCCCTGTCCTCAGGGGGAAGGTGGTGCTCTGATCGTGTCTGCTCAGTTGTTTTGTTTGATCGTTTGGGCAACGTTTGCTCATTTCCGTAAATATGGAGCAACCAGTAGATCCCCTTGCCCATCGATTTATTCATGTTTCTTTCATTTTGGTTTTCAGAATCTGCCTTGTCGTTCTCATGCTACAGGATCTTTGGTGTTGTGGCTTAGAAGATCCTTTTTTTCGCTAGTCTGTCAGAATCTCATTACCAGGGATGTTGTTGTGTCCTGGGATCCATTATAGGATGACGTTTTTATCAAAAGACATGAGAAAGGCATGTATTGTCTCTGATGTATGAAGAATATCTTTTGTTGTGTTCTCATTAACATTCTCCAATGATTCTAGAGATGATATGGAATCAGAGAAAATGATGACATCCATTTTTTTTTATCATTTTACTCAAAATGTTTGTGTACAGTGAAGGTAATAAAGATGAGGCAAACTGCTGTCATCAAATCTCCGTAGGGGTTGTTGTCTGTATAGCTAGGACTTGTTTGTCGGGCGATGGAGAGACGGTTAGATCCAGATCTAAAGTGTGAGTCGAGTAAAGACTGCTGTCAAAATGGCAGAGACTTGTTGTCGGGCCATGTGTTGACGTTTAACTCTATTTCTAGGGACCTTGACTGTGTGGATTATGTTGAAACTTGAAGAGCTCTGGGTTGTTTGTTGAACATTCAGTTGGACGGAACAGGCCTGACGATTCCTATCGGTAATCCATTCACTGATCACGTCGGGGACACCAATGTAGCCCTAGAAGTCCCCGGGAATGTTGGTTGATGTGAAGTGTGTTTCGTCCAAAGTCGGGACTCGTGTGGCTAGACCGTTTACGATCTTGTCATGCCGGCTGCTGTCAAGTTGTGATGTAGATCTAGGCCTATTGGAAATCCCTACTCTAATGGGTTATGTAGTTAGTGGTTAGTCCGGAATGGTGGACAGTCAAACGGTAGTTCCAGGCCTAGATCTTGGGCAACCACCACAATAGCATTTATTTAAACTGAGTAAATAATAATAGCTACAGCATCATCAATAACAATAACAACAACAACAACAACAGCAACAACAACAACAACAGCAACAACAACAACAGCAAAATTATCGTTTAAAATTGGTACAGTGAACTAGATCAATTACCAAACAGTTAATTAAACCTAAGCGTTGATGAGATGATGCCAATTATTATTGAAATAATGAATAAGTAATTGAGGAAGGATTGTATGCCCCATTCTTCAAAATGCTATGGTCAAACAAACCCCTATTGAAAAGACAACACGTGTTTCAAATATTTTAAAAGAAAAACTTGTGTCCAACATTCCTTTTTGACTAACCTTTTTGTTGCAAATGTGGTACGACGCCAGCATAAATAATATTTATGTCCCATCTGATGAATAGCAATTTAGAAAAAACAACAACATATCAAGCTCACAAACCTAGCAACAGCCCTGAGGCACCTCTTGTAGGACTAATAAATTGATGTGAACGTTGGAGCTGCTACTTAAAAGGTTGCCTTGTTGGGCCCCCGGAACATATCAGCTGCCTTTGATTGCAGAGACTCAAGACGATTTTTGGCGAAAGTGGTGAAGTTCTGAAGTGGATTCAGTCATATTGGTCCGAACTCTAACAGACTCAAGATGAATGGCAACTAGTTCAAGAGTCATTTAACTAAATATGGATCACCACAAGGACCTGTACTTGGTCCAGTTCTGTTTACAACCTACACACAAACTGTGGCAAGAGCAATGACTCAGCTAAACTTAAATTATCCTTTCTATTTTGATGAATTATATGGTCTCTCTTTCCCTTATCATGGTCAGTCTCGTAAAAAATTCTGATAACTACCATTCTAGCAGCATTATTTTTAGGCCATCTGAAATCTTTTAATTTCTTTTGCCTTATTCTACAATAAAAAAAAAAAGATAATTACGGTACACCGGTAGCATGATTCAAAAAGGAGACGGGAATTAACAAGTAAGACAGCACTATTAATTCGGAAACGGTCTCTAATTTTGCTCATACTTAAAATTTCAAAATAAATAATACGGATTGCGCTTTTCACAGCTACAGACATAGACAGATTATTATCAAGACGTACACCGAGTTTCTTTGCATTGTTGACTTATTCACAATCATTACGCTATCTTGACCTACCTTGTCTCTAGGTTTAGCGGTGACTAAGATCAAACGCAGTCAATCCAAATCCTTGAGGCAAGTTTAGAGGAAGACGCATAACAACTCTGTCAGAGACCATCAACCATGGCCTTAGCAGAACACCAATAAATACCGTCAAATTGACAACTCTCGAGGATCTACATAAAGTCAGACAGAATGATTTAGAGAAAATTATGCACACATGTAAGGGAAACTGCTGAGGCTGCAAAGTCGAACGACTTAGAGATCCCCAACTCTAAGGAGGACAAGTCTGCTAGCAAACAGCATTAAGTCAAGTCAATCTACTCTTTCTGTTGTATATGTACAACTTTTTGGAATGCCCCCTTAGTTGTTGATGTCCAGAAAGTTGAAACACACCAGCTTGGACACATTCATCGTAAATGGCATGGAGCATCGTATGTGTCTCTACAGGATCACCCCGTGTTCGTCTAAATTTGAGCATTGGTAGATTTAATTCTCTGACACGATCCTCCTGTTAACGCCAATATTCGTTGCCCGTCTTGGAACTTTTTCTATAAGCTGTATAATTTTGGTGTTTGTGGTGGCTGACCACTGATGGCATATTCAAGAACAGTACTAACAACTGAATTGAAAAGCGGAATAACAAGTCTATACAAATGAATATTATACTGATGATCCCCACTTTTCTGATTGCTTTGTTAACCTTGGTCTGTAAAATAAGTACCCTGTCAGATATGTAAAATTATTGATAGAAGTTGGAACAAAAAGTTCTGTCATAACTCCCAAAATAAAAATGGTTAAATTTCTGTTAAAAGATCGTGTATGAATTCTGAGGAAATATCTTGTTTGGGTTCTGTGAAAAATACTGGTTGATTTTCGTTTAAAAAGTGCTGGAAAATAATCCAATACATGTAGTTCGCGCATTTCCTTTAGGAGTCTTTTTCGCAAATCATCGAATAGTTCAAGCTATAAGGCAAAGATAAATCTAGAAAAAACAAACGGAACAATAATAATAGAAAACGTCCCTCAACAGTAGGGTCATCGTGGATGTCAAATTCCAAAACAGTTTCTTGTCCACTTCGTCTGTCATTGTCTCTTTCACTCTTTCACCTCTTTCCTGTCCCCACCCCCTATATCTCTCTCTCTCTCTCTCTCTCTCTCTCTCTCTGTCTCTGTCTCTGTCTCATACACTCTCTATGTGTCTTCCCACCCCCCCCCACCTTCTCTCCATCTTTCTATATACACGTATTGTATTTCTTGTAATGGTTTGTACTTACGTTTTTAAGGTAATATTCAGTACAAAAGGACATCAAAACAAGTGGAATGAAGATCATAAGTTTTATTACGTTTCGTGCCCAGCTCATGAACATAAACACACACCCAAAATCGGGTTGCCAGATGTACAGCCAGTTGCCAGATGCATGTTTACAATTAATGTTAAAAAAGTATTGGCTTAACAAATACATCATTTCTCTCCATATAATACACGTATTATAATGTATAGTATCTCTCTCTCTCTCTGTCTCTCTCTCTCTCTCTCTCTCTCTCTCTCTCTCTCTCTCTCTCTCTC